>CAHIKZ030001713.1:3670000-3675000 GCA_903632075.3 Acanthosepion pharaonis
GTTCCATGGAACATCTAATTGTGATCAAGTGGGATAGTATATTGCTTAGGCTGTGATTGGCTGCTGGTACAGGAGTGGAGGCATTTCTGTATGAATACCAGCTTGATTCCAGTCAGTTTGCGGGGTTTGTATTGAGTTACATGTTTATTTTTGTCTGCCAGCTGGACGCTTATGCCGGTAAATGTTGTTGTTCTATTGTTATTCTACACCAACAAGGAAGGGTGCAAGAGAATCGTTGTTCAACACAACGTGGAATATTTCGGAGAATATCTTTGACGAAGGACCTAAAAAAGGGGAATATGAAAACAATACAGTCTCGACATCTTAGACAGTCTGTAAATACAATGATATTGCTTCGTTCTACTTCCACACACATGCACATATCTTCAACAATTGAAAATAATGATGTAAAAAAAAATACAATAAAAATGGAAAAAAGTAAGCGAGCTGGATTTGATGGATAGAACACAGTGAAGACGAATAGATTAAAAAACAACAAACAAAAGAAAGGAACATTTTAAACAATACACTGATTTGGGATGCTTTCTTTTGTTTGGTTCTTACAAAATTTAAACCATGTGCGGAAGTCTATTGCTTGATGTTGATTGGCACGTTTAATGTTTTTGGGTGCTTCCAAATTTTGTATGTCTGGCAGCATTTTGGCTGCGTGGAGGCCTGAATTTGCGTACATGAACGCAATGAATTTTTCTTTTTGGCAAAGAAAGAATGACGGAATTTTATTATTGGGTATTCTCACTGTGATTTATATATACACTAATCAGTTTAATTTTTTTGTATCTATCAAGATTAGAATTATGTTCTTAATTGTAATTAACTGACAAATATTTTTTTTTCTTTTCATTTTTGTTTCAGTAGGCGAGATTTTTTGAAGAAAACCGTGTAATGTCGTTTTGGTTCAGTTAGTAATTAATTGATGAATTTTGAGAATTTTTTTTTATTCTGGAGAAAGTAAGATAGCTAATTTTTGTGGGAATAAATAGTTTGGATTTTCATGGTATCGAATTTCGGAATTTGTTTACCTTGTTGTCCTGAGGTGCAAATGGTCACGCATTTCTATGTAATTAGGAACCCGATGATTTATGAGGAGTAGAATGTGGGCCTGTGGAACATGAAGTATTTATATAGAATAAATATACCATAATATACCCACGATACCATATTTTGTGGACTCCGATGACCTAATGGAAAATTGCTCAGATGACTTGAGGGATACCAAGTCGAGGTATCGTCTAAGGGTTGAAGGAACTTTTGTAACCACGGTAGAGCCAGTAATGGATTAGTTAGGAAATGCTAAACTGGGGTGGTTGTTTCCCAATGAGGGCAGCCAGGGGTAGATGAATTCAAGAGAGGGCCAGCTAGGTTATAGGCACACGAGCAATAACAGTAACTATAGGATATTAATGGTGGCAAAAAAATGTGAAAATCTTTTCAGGTGAATAAGGTAAAATTCAAGTAAAGAATCAATTAATTGGTTGTTTCAATAACTAGGGTGGTAATGCATCAAGTGTCCCGTGTCACTGTCAGGGGAAGAGGAGTGTAGATAATAGCATATTTTATGTGTACCTTTTAGGTGGCAAGGATATGGCTCAGTTATGAAGTTGTTCGAGCCTGTGGGTTGCGTCTTTTGGCATGTATTTTGTGTTTTTTGATGTGATTATTTGTTTTTTCATGAATTCTATGTAAAGGCCGCGTAGTCTCATGAGAAGAAGCAAGGCATTTTGTTCTCCCTGAAATATTGGATTACAGAGCTGGTAGCTACTGTCTAGGGTCGAGGAGATATTAGAGAAGTTACAGTTCACTGTTGGAGATACGTTTATCCAGATTGTCATCTGAGGCGCTGACCATGGGTCAAGGAAGATAGTGACTAAGAATGGACAAGGGATCGTCCGCTATACTGTTTTTTTTTTGTTTTTTGTTTAAAAATTTTGTGAAGTGTAAAAACTGAGAGAGAGACGGTGAGATGGATACTGATATATACTAGTCTTTGGTATTTAGTATTTTTTAAATTTACGGGTGAAAATTACAAATATGTAGATTCGTTTATTCTATTTTTGAGCATGTTATCTCCTCTGAGGTTATATATAATCTTGGATCAACTCAGCAACAATCACTGGATTAACTGCAGAGAGTATGAGTTTCGTAACCAACACATTTTTAAATATCTAAATTTAAATAATTATAAAAGAAAGTACATTCATTCTATGACCAAATTTTACGAAACACATATTTTGGGTTATTTTTTTTAATTGAATGATTGATTCGTTTTCTGCAGTTTTTCACCTCTTGGCGGGTTATTTAATGCCGGCATTTTCTTTAGGTAGCAAGTCTTTTTTTGGAGATAATATTGATTTTATCATACATGTCTTATTAATTAATCTGTTGTGAAGGATATTTCATCATCCTAAAACTCAACATTATAAATCTCCCTTCCACCACAAGGGGGTCGGTCGAGTAAAGAACAGTAGAGTATATTATGGTACCTGTAGAAGTAGTCAGTGATGATTAGACAATTAGAAGCACAGAGACCACACGTCTAGCCATCGCTCCGTGAAGATCGGAGATAGACGGTTCAAAACGCTATCCACACAAAGTTCTCGGAACCAAACAAAATAAGAAAAGAGACACTGAACATTTTTACACACACCATACCAATATTCTGTAATTCACATCCCAGACATAAAATACAGTTTCTTGTTATTTATGTTAACACGTGCCTCAAGGTTTTATTGTTTTTATCGTTGGACGTTTTATACATTCTAATTTCTGTCACTAATATCAAACCCATTACAGTGAACACAAAATAACAACGGGGGAAATAATACATCAACCCCCAAAATTATCAACCCCTTTACAAATCCAAAGGTGAAGGAGAAGATGTAGCTTCCTTCCTTTCCAAAGGATATTAGCCTGTAAGTAAAAATACTGGACACATTTGAAATTGGAACTGGCTGTCCAACTGAAAATTCCGAGCCAGTATCCATTAAACCACCTGCGGCTTCACGGTTATAGAACTTGGTATTCCCAAATGATCACCCATCTTGATTCTGACCAGTCTCAACCTTGCTTAACTTCAGTGATCGTAAATTTTGTTCTTAGATTTTTTATAATCTTTTTATGAAATAAGCACGATGTTTCCATGGATATTATGCCAAACCTCTATTTGTTGCAGATTACTTGATTTTCTTGCACTTCAAACGGGATTATATGTGATCACATTCGTTTCTGTAAAGAAACAAATATTAGTAGTAATATTCTTGATATAATAGGCCAACTAACATGGCGGACTAATAAGATCGTTTTTCTAAAGGCTTGTCATTTGAAATCACATTTAGTATTTGCAAATGAATATATCAATAACCCTATCTCATTCTGTTCGTAAATACTACGCTCAGATGTGACGAGACATTTAAGTGCGTAATAGCATCAATTGTTTGGAAAAGTCAAACGGAGGCTTTTAATCAAAAGGACATCGTTCCTATAACAAAACACAGAGAACCAATTGTCATTCTTTAAAGGTGTTTCTCTGCAAAGGGAACCGATATTTTACGTTTAATGATATATTATTTTGAAATAATAGTTGTCACTTTGAGAGTGTAAGCAATCAGTAACTGAAGCCTGTCTAGACCTTTATGTTATTCATCATAAACATACAATTTTATCATAGTGTTTAAACTATTTTCTAATACACCTGCGTTAGCATCACCTTTTATTGATCAATTTGATTGATTTATTTTTACAGCTTATAGGCATCTTATTTAAAGCCAGAAAACATTTTTAGATTGTAAGATACATTTTTTTTAGATAATAATGATTTACTGACAGAAATCTTAACAATTAACCCATAGCTAGAAGGGGAATAATTGGATTCATAACTTTCCCAATCTTAATTTCACCTAAGTGAATATTTCGAAACCGACTAAAATTGAAACTCGTGACATAGATTTTGAATTCTCAGCCGTTATCATTACACTAACCGCACGTCTAAATTTACATGGTATTTCCAAGTGGTTACAAATTCGGCGTTGATTAAAGGAAACGCTCATCTGTTATTATGCGTAGAGCCTAACAGCGTAGGTTGTCAGTGTCATTATTGTCGTTTGTTTCAAGGAGCTTGACACTGTGTCCACGCACAGGATCAAGTAAGAACCAGTGAGACAATTCTGTTTCGGCATGACTATGTTCCGCCTTACTAACATCGGATTTGATCCCCAATGATTAGGACGTCAAAGGTTTCGTTAATAAGGTGCCCATCAAGCTGTTATAGATTAAGAAGAATTCGTCGGAGTTGACCATCGTAAAAGTTATAGTAAAAAAGTACAAGAAACAAATGAATGATGTTTTTGAGGTCAGCTCGAAATTATAATAAAAACTGAGGTCTGTTTTAATTTACTGTATATTCGAAATAGAACATCTGTACAATTTGTCTTAAATACTTCCTGTATATTTTCATATTTTCTACCCAGTTACACGAAGCATATATATATATATATATATATATATATATATATATATATATATATATATATATATATATATATATATATATATATATATAAGAAAGAGGTTGTAGTTGTTCCAACGAGAGAAAAGTATGTATATTAAAAAGAAAGTGAGGTGCCGCAAACGTTTTGGTTGTAATGTGGATTTATTTGAAAAAGAAAATATTATGCTTAGTTTTTTTATAAATAAATCCACATTACAACTAAAAAAAAAAATATATATATATATATATATATATATATATATATATATATATATATATATATATATATATATATATATATATATAATGGATCAAATCGAGAGATATCTTTAATTTAATTGCTTATACGTTATTTTTTTATGAATTGATACTTATATTTAAGTCGATGATCTGTTTCATTCATTTATTAAACAGTATAACTTATTTGCATATACTGTCCTGAGTATCTGAAGATATCTTGTTTGAAAAAGGTGTGTCATCCAGTAGTATTCGAACC
>CAHIKZ030001713.1:3680000-3695000 GCA_903632075.3 Acanthosepion pharaonis
TTCTTGAATGTTTTCTTAACCTAGGATGATTTCTGGGTTGATCACTTTGAACCAGAGACAAAAAGACAATTCATGCAGTAAAAACACACTACTGTTGACTTTACCTGCAAAGAAGTTGATGGCTGCAGTTTGGGATGTAAAAGGCATTTTTTTTATTGAGCCACACCATCAACGTACTATGCCATCTTCCTCAGGCACTTACGAAAGTCTATCAAAACCATACGTTGAGCAAAACTCGCAAAAGAGGTCTTGTTTCATCAGAACAATACTCCAGTCGTTTGTTTCGATAGCTGTTGTGCGTGATTATGAATTGCTTGACCATTACCCCTATTCTTCTAATTTGGTCCCATCTGACTATCATACATTCCCCAACATGAAGAAACATCTGGCTGACAAGCAGTATCGCAGTTGTAATGACGTCATATCTGCTGTTCATGACGTTTTGATCAACAGGTTGAAAGTTTCATCAATAGGATATAAGCATGGCAACACTAATGGAAGAAGTTTTTAGACTGCAAGAGAGACTATGTTGAAGACTGTTGTGACCAAGTAAATAGTTAAAGAAATACCAAAAGAAGTGTTGCAAATATATCATATATTAAACAGTAAGTACATCAGAAGACTATTACACGACTAGTGACTGTGTGTCGTTTGATCCAGCGTTCAGTCTATTCGACTCTTCCCACAAGGCCTTCTCTCCTACTAATATTATAGTAGGTGGGAGGAATCCAGCATAGACTCTTTAGAGCGAGGACACCACAATAAAATCAAACGTCATTTCACCACATTCCATGAGAGCATCTTTGTCATTCTATGTACCTTTCAGCCGATATTCGTAAGTTGAATATATTTCAGAAAGTAAAAAGATTGTCGCTGTTTATGTTAGATTGCACATTAGCTTTTATCATTTATTAAAATTTCACCCAATAAAACGCTCAAGAGCCATTTTAAGGTAGAGACGTTCGCAAGGACGTAAGAGGGGGTAGTAAGTGCCACTCGTGTATATATAGGTAACTATAATTGTTTCGAAAACCTTCGAATTTTTGATTTGCCAATAATCAAATTAATCACGAAGGAAAAAAAGGTTTTAAAAAAAGAAAGAGCTAGAAATATGAAAGTCTGTCGAAAAAAATTGCACTGATACAGGTTTGAAGCCCAAAGAATAAAACACAGATACGAGTAAACAACTAGCTAAAAGAGCTCAATACAACCGTAGAGCAGAGCTAGATATACCTAGTGAGCTAGAAAAACCTAACCAGGTTTCCCTGGCGGTCCACTTAGGTGAAACCTGGGTAGGTTTGTCTGGCTCACTAGGTTTATTTATCTATCTATCTATCTATCTTCTATCTATCTATCTATCTATCTATCTATCTATAGATAGATAGATAGATAGATAGATAGATAGATAGATAGATAGATAGATAGATAGAAAACACTAACGCTAGACTTGAGTAGTTTCATACCATTTCGATATCAACTAACATGTTCATCAGATCGTTATAAATTGGGAGGATTTTTGTCAGAAATAAATGTAAGAAAACAGTAAAAAATAAAATTAAATAAAGTAGAAAATATTAAATAATGTAATGTGTGAAGAAACAAATGTAAAGCAAGTGAACAAATCGAACAACATATTTGGTTATATGCTGAAGGATTGTTTGAAAATAGTATTTCAGAGAAAATTTCTCTTCTGTTGAGATCAGTTTAAGAATACAAGAATAGAGTTCTTTGTTGGTTTGGTCAGGACAATATATAAAATAAGTTTACTTGTTTCTACTGCTCTATCTATTTCAGACTCTTTTGGTATAGATAGAAATCAGTCGTCCTTGTTCTCAATTCAATTAGCCTTTGTTTCCGATTCTTTCAAACCTCATGAAAATAAAATATTATCAATAAAAATAAGTATGTATCAGTTTCTGATTGCATAAATGTGTGTATATTTGTGCGGCTTTCTGTATATGTGACTGTATGTGTGTATAGACGAGGGAGATTATTAGAGAGTGTGTGTGTGTGTGTGTGAGTGTGCGTGTGTATGTTTGCCTATGTGTGTTTGTGTGTGTGTGTGTCCCCATACTTGTGGAAGTATTCATTCATAGAAGCTTATCTGTTTATTAATCTACTGTTGTCAGGCAAGTCGAGGAATAGTATGAAAAACCATCCGCATCTTCCTGCATTTATTCACCGATTGGAAAGTGTAGAGGGCAATTTAGAGTAAATAGTGGAAATAAAGATTATTAATGATTTTTTTAGGGTTAGATAGGAATTTTAAATAATGGTATCAGAGCAATATTTTTAGAGAGACAGTGTATTTTTTGTGTATACACACACACACACACACACACACACACATATATATATATATATATATATATATATGTGTGTGTGTGTGTGTGTGTGTGTGTGTGTATATATATATATATATATATATATATATATATACACACACACACACACACACACACACACACACACACACACACACACATATATATATATATATATATATATATATATATATATATATATATATATCATAATTCTGTCTTTAATAATATTTCTGAAATAACCAGGCCGGTAGACAAAAATATATACTGTTTAATAAATAAATGGAACGCCTAGGCAAATACGTGTATCCACTAAAAATAACGTTTACATTGATTTTGAGTACTTTCTTCCTCAAGAACACCAAAGCGACAACTGAACTCAATGAATTCTAAGACCAAAACCAATCTAGGATCAATAAACCAGTGCAGAATATTACAATCTTTTCCCCCGGTTTCTAAGAGCACGGAAAACTACGTATCTCAGGCCTGGGCCAATATATATCGTGAGGTAAATCTATGGGTGAATCCATTGTGTTCGGGAAAACTATTGAGTAATTCCTACTAAACGAAAAGCTGTGCCATCAGATAGGAAAAGCGGCAACGGTAACCAACCCAGTCTGTACAACAGTGATACCAGAGCAGACAATTATAACCGCCTTAACAAGCAACTAAGAAGAAGCAATGAATAGCAGTCCTGGTTCAATAAGTACTATGAGGCAAATGGATAACTGAATCCACCGGTTTTCGGGAAAAAAAATTGAGCACCTACTAATAGAAATAAACTGGTATCCTGTGATGGAAAAGTGTTAACGGACCACAAGCCAACAGGGAGGTCAGTAGTATATTTAGAACCAACGCATCAGGCTGCAAAAATGTCTGAAACCTGAAAATTTAAAGCAATCCTGGATTATTAAATATTATGATGCAAATCCGTGAGTGCATCCAGCGTGTTTACGAAAGCATTTGAGCTTCTCCTCCTAGAATTAAACCGGTGCCGTGTGATAGAAAAGCGGCAACGCAGTGCGGATCAACCTGTAGATTAGTGGTGTCAGAGGAGTCCTTTAAAACCACCACATTAGGATTGTAAGGGGACAGAATCCTAGCAATTTATAGCAATCTTAGATCAATATATAAGGCAAATCGATTAGGGAATCCATCGGGTTTCAGAAAATAAATCAGTACAACTGGTAACATAACATAATGTTGTATTCATTTTGGATGGTATTTGGATGTTTTCTGAGTCTAGTTTTCCTAAAATTCTTCAAAGGACTTAAAAAGAAAGAGATCAGAAGAAACTTGAAATTTGGATACTTTATGCAGAATTTTGGGTTCGACGCATATATTCGAAGAAATTAAACTATCAGCCCCTGCCAGTAGATATTAACAAAAGTTGTTTGGTTTGATGAATTCGTGCAGACTCTATATGGGTTTTCTATTCAGGTATGATTGTCCTTCTGTATCTCTCTCCCTACCTCTCTCACTCTCTCTCTCTCGATATATATATATATATATATATATATATATATATATATATATATATATATATATAACAAAAAATGTTTCGTACGCATCAGGCTAAGTTCTCTGGGTATTGGCTCGTCTATTTATGTATGTTGGTCAGTGGTGTAATATGTTTAGGTTAATTTTATTATTCATTTATTGGGCATGCGTCAGCGTAAGGTTTGTATATAGTGTTGCTTGTTAACTTTATTATAGGATACTTTATAATATGTTGTCGATTGTTACTATTACGTTTACATGTGTTTATGCATGCATTCGCAGTTTGTTAATTTGTTTATTATTTGCTTAATTTGCTTACTTATATATTGATTTATATAGATTTATTTTACTTATTTATTTTTATTTATATATTCATCGTTTTCGTTTTTATATTTTTTTATTCTTTTTAATCTTCGATTAAGTAACGGAGTAAAAACACGTTTTGGCGTTTGCAATGTGAGATGGATTCTGATCGTCTATTTAGTAATTTTTAATAGACACACATATATACACGCAGATAGATAGATAGATAGATAGATAGATAGATAGATAGATAGATAGATAGATAGAAATAACGAGGACATAGGTATCAGTATCACATAGTAACTGACACTTCCACTTGACTGGAAAAAATTATTCTCATGCATATTATACATGATCAATTGTAGGCTTAAAATCAGAAAATGTGTAGGGAAACACATACACATAGACACGCAGACACACACGCACACGCACACACACACACACACACACATATATATATATATATATATATATATATATATATATATATATATATATATATATATTAATAAAAAAAACAGACCACTTTAAGGTACCATTACAATTATTTATTTCACCAAAATTCTTTTTGAAGGACTCCGGATCATCAGGTAACACTTCCAACAACGAAATGAAAGGAAAAATGGGATTAGAAATTGATGGGTAGTGTAATTTTTGTAATTTAACAGGGAGGGTGATAGTTGTAGTTAACGAGACAAGGTAGAGTATAGGGAGGGGTTAATTTCATATTTCTCTTAAGCATGTTTTATATTGGGGTAGGAGGAGTGACCTAATCGTGACCTATTTTGAGGGTTAACTTATCGGAAATGATATATAGGAATGGGAGGGTAGTGGGGGTAAAAGAAAAGGAAAAATGGAAAGGAGATAGACAACAGTAATACAGATATATCTAAATGAGTGTTACGGTAAAGAGAGAGGGGGGAGAGGAAGTGAATCGAAAGAGGCTGTAATTTTGTTTTAACATAATTATGTAAAAGATAGATTTCAATGCTTGATAGAAATTTAGATGTCTGAAAAATGATGATTTAAACATTTATTTTTTTTTAAGTAAATAGTTTAGGGACGTAATATAAGTTAACTACTATTTTTATTAGCACATTTATCGAGAACATATTAAAGAAATATTTAAAATTATAATCGTTTATTTACCCGACCAATTGTACTTTCATAATATTGTAAAAAAAATTTTGGTAACAATATCATCTATATTAGTTTTACTTTAAATCTAATTTATGAATGCAATTTTTCTTTATTATTATATGGGTAAACTTAATTAAGGTTTAGGTTTCATTATTTAATAATATATATATATATTGCTATAAAATTCGTATAACGCTCATATTTGCTGGTTAGTAAGTCAGCAAGGAAAAGACTGGAAAGAAAAGGTTGAGTGAATATGGTTTTAATCACATGACAACCTGGAATGATTGTAGTTCAATGTGAGAAGCGTACGAATAGAAAATCTTAAATCTTTGTTATCCACTTTTTGACACCGTTTCATAGGCTGCCTGATAACGGATTGACGAGTCTATACTACAGTAATAGGTCTAGAGAAAGATATTCAGCTATTCTGCACATCATATAAGAGTGAGGAAAGATATAAATAATTGACAGAGTAAAAACTTTAAGACCAACAAACGGATATATAGTTCTTCTCTCTCCTACCTTTTCGCTTCCATTACTTTTTTGCCTTTTCTCATATGCTTTGTGCTTGCCAAGTCATTATAATTGTTTGAACCGGCATTTTCCCATTCTGATTTTCGAATTGGCGTCATGCATGAAGAAGCCGGTTAAATAAAATTCAAACCAACATGGCATACATGCATTTGTCTCAATGAAGGACTAATGAATCGAAACAAAAATTGCGCCGGTGTTGAGATTCCTTTACGAATTTCAACTCTGATCTGCCAGACTGTGCTTTAGAAAAGATGTGTGAATTTAATGGCGATTTCACGTGTTTGCTTTTGTTATTGGTGTCAATGGTAGCTGAGCAGGCGGATTGAAAAGCGTGTTCTACAGAAAAAAAGCGGGGCGGGTTTTAATGCCGTCCAAATGGGAACATTTTGTGTTGTAGGATTAAACAGATTCATCATTTCATCAAAATACAGATCTGTTCAAATGTATGTGTATGTTTTTAATTTACAGAAATACGTATACACATAGACATCTTATTTAATCAAACCTGTTTGAATGAAAATATGCCTATTACACACACACGCATACACACACATATATATATATATATATATATATATATATATATATATATATATATATATATATATATATATATATATATAACATTATATAAAATGATTATTTAATTTTTTAATATAAATTTATCATGACTTCGAAGTACTTTGGTAAAATTTCCTGCCTTCAGGGGGTTCTGCTTTTAAACGATAAATCTATTTTCGGTTTCAAAAATTGAAAAAAAAAAGGAAATATCATTTAAAACCTGAACCCCCTCAAGACTGGAAATGTCACTAAGAAATTTATATGTCGGGATAAAATTGATATTTAAAAGTTAAATAATATTCATATAATATTACTAACGCTCTATTTTTAATATTATTTTAATATTGGGTAATTTATATGCATATATAAATATCTCTTAAATCTATCTATCTATAACTTTTTCTCTCTCTCTCTCTCTCTCTCTCTCTATATATATATATATATATACACAAACACACACACACAGACATATGATCTCCCTCTAATGTGTGACCATGTCTCTGCATATGTGCGTGTACTTGTGTCTGTGTGAGAACGCCCCTTTATCTCTGAACCTCCTCCTTCTCTCTCTCTGTCAGAAAACAGATCGTTATATATATATATATATATATATATATATATATATATATATATATGTGTGTGTGTGTGTGTGTGTGTGTATATATATATATATATATATTTGGCTGAAAATGAAATGCATACTTCTTTTGTGTTTTTTTATTCCCATCTTAAAATACCATCCAAAACTGTTTTACAACTCATTTGTCCTGATCTGTATATTTATGGGCGACCACTTGGAAATACTTAACAATTTTAGCCTTTTGAATCCTGATATATTTGTAGGTAGTGGTGTAGGAGTTTTGTTATTACACAATTACTTAATGCATATATATATATATATATGTGTGTGTGGGTGTGGGTGTGTGTGTGTGGGGGTGTGTGGGTGTGTGTGTGTCTGTTTATGTGGGTGTGTACGTTATATCTTAAGTCTGAAGATGTCCCTATGGAATATAGAGGCACACTGTTATTTTCTTTTAAGGAGTGTCATTACCCGCCTTTGAATTCAGTGTTTTTTCCTTTCCAAAGACTGGCTGACAAACAACCTCAGGAATTCAAGCGTGACCTGGTAGTAAATACAGCTGCGGCAGTGACAAGTCAAATCCTAACAGTGCGAAAGCGAACCAAGTGACCTCTCCCTGCGGATAACTGATGTCATACTAATACGTCATATATTCTCGTGTGGACATTTGTATCTTTCATAAAACGATGGTGATGCATATAAGATGGGAGGCTTACCGTTTTACATGGACGAATAAACTCTTGCTTAGCAGCTGTTTACGCTGTTCTTCGGAAATTGTTTATGAATTGTCCTCTAATTGTCTATTAGAATTTGGAAGTATCTGGAGAGAATGGAGCGAATTGCCAGAAATGAACACGCTAGACAAAAAAAATAAATAAATAAATAAACGAACACAAAGCGATCAATTTATTGTTCTGTCATCTTTGCTCTGTGATATCTTACTGGAATTGTCTGAGGTTTTTATAAAAACTACTGAACTCCACTATGAACAATAAGAATATATTTAGATCTAAATTGAAATGCTCATACCTCTTGCTGTTGTGGCCTCCTGTTTCAGTTTTCCTTTCTACTGTTCCCGCTTTTTAAAACATATTCACCGTTGACTTGATGACTCTTGAAACCTGGTCAGTGCCTAGTCTGATGTCCATTTAGGAATATTTGGTGCTGTAATTTTGGGTTTGCAGCTCTTGTACTAAATGCTGATTCGAAATTGATAATCGGAGAGCCGAGTTCCAATTCCAGTAGTGCATGTTATATTCATATATGCGCAAAAAACCTTGGGAAACATATGACTCCACCTTTTCTCCCTCCATACATGTTAACCAGTAAGGCTTATATCATTAAAATATTATTATCTCAGCAGCAAAAAAAAAGATTCTTAAAATTGAAAAAAAGTATTGCTTTAAATAAGCTTCAAAAGATTACCATTAAAAATGAAACAATTATATAATTATGACAAGCAACGACAGCTGGTACCAGTGGAAAGTATATGCCAAAGAACGTTAGCCAACACGCATGGATAATCACAAAGAAAAAAGGAATTAAACAAAAATAAATAAATAAATAATAGACGATGTATCAATTTAAATATGTCTCCCTGTCGACGCGTATTTCTTCTTTCTACGAACTGCAACGGATTTTGTTTCAAATTCTCGAAGGAACATCTATCGCTGTAAAATGATTTCGTAAAACTGAGTACGTTCCTATTTAATACGAGAAAATGAATATAAAATGGAATAAATATCTAGAACAAACCGAACTAGCTTGTTTTCCAACAACTTTCTTATTAAAACTGATCAGCAATGTTAAAAACCGACATTCTTATTAAAACCAATTTTTGAGAACGTTTCGCCAAATATATTAATGTATTCAAATGTAAAAGGTGTTTCATTAAGACGGATTATATATAAGGATGTTTCATTAATACGGATCAAAGTCAGCGGTAAAGGAATCAGTCTTATTTTTAAAGATGTATTTATTTCTCTATTGGATCATGTTATTTAAGTCATGGCAATTATATGTGTAAAATAATATCACCCAAATGTCCGCCAAATTTGAAACAAAAAGAAAAAATCAATTAAACTTAATTCACATTTAAAATCAGTCCAAGTTATTCGAACGACCTTTATATATATTCAGTGTGATTGAAAAGTAACTTCCCAATTACAAATACTTTTAACTATAATTTGTAAAAGAGATAAATATAAGAGGAAGCGATTAGCGTGTGGTTTCATATAAGATTCGTTATGGGCGCTGGATTCCGCTACCAGCTTCTAGTGCTGCCCAGGAATCGCATCAACTGGTTTCCCCAGGATGACTTGTGGTATGGAAAACCTTTACTTTATTCAAAAGACTTGGTTGGTAAAAAATCTTGCTCCTTTAACAAACACCAAAGAAAATATCACAGTGTTAATCTGGAATTATGGCTGGCTACTCATACGTAAAATAGGGAATAACGTTTCATTCACCCTCTATATATTTAGAGAAAGTAATGTATTCTTTTTCATCTGACATTATCTTTTATTCATATAAACTATATTTATATAAACTTTCACATTTCTGAGTAGGAGTACTTATACTTTTTTTGTTTATTGTTGTTTTTTTCTTTACACTAAAATTGACATTATTCGAGGAGAAAACTGGAAAATTATATTAATGAAAACGTGTTTCTCGATTCGGTTTGAACCCATTTTCCCTTTATCATAGGAAAACCATAATTAAGCCAGGCGTTCCTTATCTGTTCAGCTCTGCGAATCCCCAGAAAAAAAAGAAAACTATGTTCAATTACTCTTAAAAAAGAAAATATTTAAGACGTTCGATTGCACAAACCAGTAGATAAGCGATAAAGTAAAATAAGATTTTGCCAAGAATAGTAGTTATTGAAAATGACATACAAATATATTAAGTAAATTGTAGGTCCTATTTAAGAGCACTTAGAATTTGGCTCGTTCAATATTTACATGATCAAGAGAAATACACTGAATACTTTTAAATAATACAACTTATACAAAATACAACGTATTCTAAAGGTAAACTTGATATTTAAAATGTTATAACTTATCGGATCTTCTTTTTTTTTTCAGAATTTAGATTAACATGGAAAAATTCACATCAGAAAAAAGAACTAAATCGTGGAATTTTATTTTGGATTGAAAATGTTCATTTTGTATATAAAGACACCGCTGACAACACTTCCATGTCGGAAAAAGACCATAGATTAATTGGTAGTTTCAACGTTTTAACAAATGTGGCTTCTTAGTTGATTTTCCATAATATGGAAGAACATATGAAGACTGATTGTAGATGAATCGTGGACACGTGTAAGATCGCTGTTAAACAGCCACCAAGAACATGGTTTCACAAGCAATCTGGCGGGTTGAAGATATTTCAGATGTCCTTACAGTGCATATTAAGAGGTAATTTGCACCTGTAGCCATACAAAGTGCAATTTGAACAGAAGTTGCAGCTGGAACCAACAATGCTAAAATTACTCAGCCAAATTTCAGAGAATGGCTAATGAAGATATAGAATTTGCTCATTAGCTGTGTATGTGTGACAAAGTTCATTTCCATTTGCATGGATTTTGTTTCTTTTCTCAGTTGTGAATTTTTCCATGGGTACCTTCTTTATGTTAATTGAAATTCTGAAAAAAGTCGAGAAATAAAATGTATGAATATTTTGACATGTTAAGACATTTTTAGATGCCTACTTCTCTTTTGGGACACACAGTATAATGTAACTAAGAAAATAAACATTCTGAATGATCTGAATAAAACTATTTAAATAATATTACGTACCAACACATTAACCTGAAAGCGGAAAGAATTGATCTAAATTTTAATTCATTATTTAAAGTAACATAGGGTGGAAGCAAGGCTCGTGAAATAGGAATTGCAACAAGAACATTGTATTATAAGCTTATTTGAACTAAAATATTTTATTTAATTGAATTTGAATACAAGCTTTCGATCATTCAAATTTCTTCACACAGACAAACGTCTTATTACAACTTCATTTCGAAACGCCGATTCCTGTACGATCACAAAATTTAGGTAACGGCTAGCCTGGTCAGTACCCTGATGGGTGACTGCTTGGAAATACCAGGGTTTGGATATGAGGGTGATTTAATGAAAAATGACACGGAATTCATGTAGTATTTGGTATGGATCAACCTCTTCCACCTCCAAATTAATTACTAAGAATTGTACCACAAAGACATTATCATCTCGACAAGATAAAACATCCTCGCAATCTAAAGATTTTCTGGCTTTAAATAACCTAAAAAGGTTAATAACCCGTAGAAAACGAATCAATACAAAACCAGAACAAGTAATGACCGCTGGTACCAGTAGAAAATTTGCAACAGTATTTGCCAATGAACGTTAGCCAACTTGGATACAAAATCACAACGAAAGAAAGTAACAAAAATAAATAACAAGATCTAAAGAGTAAAATAGTTTCCTTGTCTACGCTTATTTCTTATTTCTAGGATTGGCACCGGACTTTTTTCAACTTCTCGATGTAATTTCTCTTACTGTAAAATTATTTCCAGACACAAAAATCTTTCGTAGTATATTCGAGGTAATGAAAACAAAATGGAAGAAATATCTGGGACAAAACGGGTATTTTAGAAAATCATCGATGTCTTTTTCGAGAACGTTTCCCTAAATGTTCATATATATATATATATATATATATATATATATATATATATATATATATATATATATATATTCAAGTATAGGATTGCTGTATATGAAATAAATTCCAATAAACCAACACCCACCAAATACTATTTCTCAAAGAGTGCTAAATTCAGAGTAGAGCAAATATAATTACTTATTCAAAAATTATAACATAAATATGATATAAAATTACTACAAAAATAGCCATTTTGTTTCAACACTTCTGGTGTCTTATCAGGTGATTGGTGTTGATTCACCTCCATCATTTGATAAGACAGCAGAAGTGTTGAAACAAAATGGCTATTTTTGTAGTAATTTTATATCATATTTATGTTATAATTTTCGAACAAATAATTATATATATATATATATATATATATATATATATATATATATATATATATATATATATATATATATATATATATATTTTCCGACTGTATCTTTCATTGATATAACTTTATATATACTGCTTGTTTGTATCTGAGTAGGAGTAAATATACCGTTTTTCTTTTCTGTTTTCACAGTAAGATTTAGACCGGGGAAATTGGAAAGTCATATTAATGAAAATGTCTTACTCGATCGGGTTTGAAACCGCTCTCCCTTTTCCCTTGGAAAACTATATTTAACCCACGCGTTCTTTATCTGTGCAGCTCGAAGAATTCACAGAAGGACTATGTTGAATTCCCCTCACAGAGAAAATATTTAGGATCATTAACCAACTGGCAGACAAAATCACAAAGAAAAAAAACAAGTAAACAAAAATAACCTAAATCAGCATAAACTATTGCAATTATTTCAAACACGATATAAAAAACCAGATAATAATAAACTAAAGCTTTAATGAGAAATTCACACTGAAAAATATGACGAGGAATATTTAATTGCAAATTCTCTCCCGCGAATCTGTCTTTTACATTTATAAGTCTATCATGTTTAAGATTGTTAGCACATCTCATTTAATTTATATAAGTGTTTTAAGTGTAATGGCCCTAATGAACTGGTACCTCAAGTTCATTTAAAGGCAGTACATATTTGAATCTAGATCGCAGCATTTTACTTTTTAAGATGCTAATCTTACAATAACTGAGTTACCTCCCTTGCGGTTTGCATATGAACCTACAATTGAAATTATACATTACATAACCTTAGTGTTCTTCAAGCGTAAAAAATAATTTTCAGATAAACACAACAATTTTATCTGAGAAAAACGATGAATGCTACAGTTTTCATTTTGTTTTAAATACAACACCATCCTGATAATGACATTCTGCTGTAATTGAAGCTACTCGGAATAAAATGAATATATATCAGCATGGTAATATTCATTCTTTCTTTAATAAATTTACTAAGAAACTTGCCCATAATCATGAGAGGATCCTATTAAAAATAAGTAGACAAACCTTGTGTACATTATTTATTAAAATATGTCCTAATGAAAGCATCCTTGTAATATATATATATATATATATATATATATATATATATATATATATATATATATATATTAACGTGTACATGTAACAAACACACACGCACATAAACATGAACGCGAGCATTTATATAAAAATATATATGAAAAATAATATATTTTCAGATGCTTTTAATGTGAGATTTCCCTGATATATATATATATATATATATATATATATATATATATATATATATATATATATATATATATATATATATATATATATGTATGTATGTATGTATACTGCATCAGGAAATCTCACAACAAATGCAACTGAAAATATATTCTTTTTCATTGTGACGGAATTTCCTGCCGTACCAGATTTTGCAAGTAGCGCCTGCTCATGGATTCGTGTAAAAAAAAAAAACTGAATATTTAAATAGGTCAAGCTGGTCTGATTATTAGCTTTTATAAGTGTGAAAGTAACACCCCCAAATATTATAAAGTCACTATCAAAGGACAAGCTTTCAACACTAAATTAATATGAAACTTTTATCATCCCAAATTACGGAATCAGCTAATGTCTTCCATATTAATTATGATTGATTAACTATCCAGTTATTGCTCACATGTGTCGATATTCAATGACTGGCCAGGCGATTCTATGCATTCAGAATCATTCTCATTCCTGCTGGTTCCATTGCATTTGGCTGAATGGAATTATACACTTTTCCATTAGGATATTGTCGCTGTGCTGTGAGGCGTAAATCGCTTTATGGATCATGGTTACATTTAGTGTGCTTATATTTACAGAGATATTTAAAAAGTCAAAAAGCTCTTTGAGAAGAAAATAAAGAACCTGAACTCGTATAAATTGATTTCCGACTCTTGAGGACAATAAACATTATATTTTACATCAGTTCTTAAAAAAAAAATCATCAGAAACAACGGAGTTCTTTCATTGAAGCTAACTTGCTGGAGACTAACAATTGTCCGCAACAGGACTAAATGATACCGTATGTGTAAACACACTTAACTAGATGAATAATTTTAAATTGTCGAAAGCATTTCATTGTCTACGCGGATGTTGGTTACTTTGTCTAAATAGGCATTCCATCCCAAAAAATCCCCCAACATACCTTCTTAATTTCAAAATTATAATCACGTTCAAACATTTTTTCTCATATTAGTTAGTGTTATAACAATGTTTCGGCCGTTGTCCCCCCACCCCTGACTTCCTTAGATGTATATCGATCTGGGTAACCTACAGAGAATTCTGAACTGAACACTTTATTTAATCTACGTGCGTAGACATTTTGTTCCCGTAACCATTTCTAAGGATTCTGAACGGGACAACAAGTTACTCGCCGTTTCTCTCTGTACATTAATCGCTTCATTATATATTAGGATTTTGGAATCCACAGTATCCGTCGTTAGAACCGTATCTCAATTGATTCAAATCGCTCCTCGGCTAATAAAGAGCTTGTTTAGAATTCAGCGCAATACAGGACATTGAAAATAGTTTTGCACTCTTGTTTATATTTCGAAATGAATGGGTGTTGCTTAAACATCCGGAAATAGAAATCAGAGAGCCGACTTTGAAATCCATTTGTGTTCGTTACAATCACGCGCAAATAACGCTGTGGAATGTATGAACCTATTTCATCCTCCCACCTATGGGTTTAATAGTAGGACTAGCATCTGTAAATATATTGTCATTTTGCAAAATATAGTTAATCAAATATTCCCTTGCGTAACAATTCTGAAAATTCAAAATATGTTGCAACGTTAAATAACAAATAAATGGTGTATAAAACGTAAAAAGGAAATCTGTCAGTTTTTATCTCGAATAAAATTTTCTTATATTTTAATACTTTGCTTATATCTTAATATTTTGCTTATATCTGAATACTTTGCTTAATTTCTGGAAGAAAACTTTTGTTTTTATTATGCGCT
>CAHIKZ030001713.1:3700000-3722500 GCA_903632075.3 Acanthosepion pharaonis
CTCTTCTAGATGCGTGAGATTTACATGTGAGTACAGTATTTTATAGTTCTTTCAGGGTATGGGCTACCAGGAATCACTTCAGTGTGTCTATCGGAACCTTCTCCAATCAATCCGAGAGCTCTTTCTATAACTGGAATTACTGATGCCCTCATGTGCCACATTTTTGAGATTTACACCTCTAGATACTTGTATCTTGATAGTTTTTTGAACATCTTCAAAGATACATTACAATCTGCAAAGACTGACATGTCAAAAAGAAAGCACAATCTGTTATTTTGGTCTTTTATCACGATGTCTGGGCGATAAACTTTAATTGTTTTGCCTGTGTCTGTTGTTAAGTCCCATGAAATTATTAAATTTCTTTACTGTTAATTAAATCATGTGCAGCACTGTTATTATTATTATTATTATTATTATTATCATCTGTGTGTTATCTTTCCTGCTTTTTATGCTTTAAAGACAGCCCTATAGGTGATTGTCATTTAATTGATAACATTTTTCTTAGTATATGAGAGGTTCCTCGTAGTGCAATTTTCTGGGAAATTTGTATGCTGATGTTAGCTGAGATACTGTTAGTAAAACTGTCCATTCCTTTTCTCGCGAGGCCCAGTGCTCCGATTACTAGTGGTACTGTCTCATTCTTCATTCCACACATATTGTTCATCTAGATCTACAATCCTTGTATTTGGACAATACCCGAGACTTTTTTATGGATGTGTTATTATTATTATTATTATTATTATTATTATTATTATTATTGGTTTCTCAGATAACATCTTAGTATTTGATATTTAATGCTTGGTCATCGGGCTACAAGCAGCCTCCTTATAGATCATGAGATTTTCCTCTAACTCAATGTCAATTTATTGTTTCCATATCTTTCTACGTTCATTCAACAGACCAAGTGCCAATGTACGATTATGACCTTCTTCAACTTTCAACGCCTTGCGAGTTCAATCATCTGTGGCTAATAGTCGGTTGCTTTTTTTTTCTTACATTTGCTTTATTCTTATATAAAAAAAAATCATTATGGATAAATGATTAACGATTCTTTTGAAAGCTGTGTGAGAACTTCTGTGGGAATTTTAAACACAAATAGATAAGTAAATGGAGCCCTACATACCGAACACGTTAATGAAAAATAAAATAGAAAAGAATTGTTTTTGATTATTGTTGTAATAGTAGAAATAGTAGTAGTAGTTGTAGTAGTAGTAGTAGTAACAAAAAAATAATATTTTTACCTCGTCCAATATTTTGCAACATTTCAAGAAAAGCATAATTAAAAGAAAAAACCTGAAAAAAAACCTCGGTGTTTACAAATGCTTTACAACATTTCGGCAGTATATATTGTTGTGAATATGGATTATCTCGTCTTAGATAATCCAAGTTATAAAAGCTGTATACTTCCGCTGTCAAGTCAGATGAGTAGTAGTATTCTTAATTGAATAAACGATTACTAGACAGAATCTCTTGTCCTGTTTTCATTACATATATGTCGACTTCAGCTTAGGTTTGAAAATTGGTTACCAGCATTAAAATATATTAAAATACAAATCTTTTTGCTTGGCGTGAAAAACGGTCTTCATGGAAACCGCCGGGACGAAGTGGTTCGAAACGAAGCTAGCGTGAAATAAATGCAATTGAAACGTGCGTAGCACGAAGGGAAGCGTGTCCTTCTTGAAATTTTCCAATAGTAGATTCGTTACTAAGAACAATTAATCAAATAGTTTAGTATAAACCTTAATTTCCCCCGTCATTCTGCTCATTCTTCCGGAGTGGGAGTTTAGCAGTAGTTTGTACATCTCGTCTCGCGGTCTCGCGGTCTTTCACTGCGCGCGCCTTCTGCGTTAGCAGAGAGGAACCCGGACGAGGCTTTGCCTAAGGGCGAGGTTTCGTCCGGGGAGATAGACAGGGCCTGAACCCGTCTAGGCGGTTTCAAATGCTATATTTTTTGGCCGAGCCTACGGGCTCGGAGAAACCCACATTAAACCCGGCCTTGTGCCATATTCGGTCCTCGCGGGTGGAACGATAAATACTCAGTGGCGTCTCGCCGTCTTTGACTGCGCGCGCCTTCTGTCGAACTCTCTGCGTTAGCAGAGAGGAACCCGGACGAGGCTTTGCCGAAGGGCTGGGTTTCGTCCGGGGAGGTAGACAGGGCCTGAACCCGTCTAATCGGCTTCAAAGGCTATTTTTTTTTGGCCGAGCCTACGGGCTCGGGGCTACCCACATTAAAAACCGGCCTTGTGCCATATTCGGTCCTCGTGGGTGGAACGATAAATACTCAGTTTGTACATCTCATTTTCAAGAAGATGTGTTAGTATTACTACTACAAGTAGTAATAGTAGTAGTTGTTGGTGTTGCTGTTATATTTATTATTGTTTTATTTCCTTTGAATTCTGGTGTATACTCATTTCTTTCCGGGTCCCGACCAGAGACCTAATGTCAGAAATGACATAATGATATTTTGCACTGAGCAGTTTAAAAAAAAAAAAGAAGAAAAACGTACAAATTTTGCGTAGATAAATGCTTTCATAAGGTGTGGGCAGTATTTGTGCGTACAATTTTTGTATTTCTTTAAGGCGTGAGCTACAAGAGATTCCTTCAAATACTTTATTGGAATATTTTCCACGCAATCCGAAGGCTCCGCCTACAACTGGAATTGTTAATGACTTCATGCGCCACATTTTAAGAATTTCGATTTCAAGATCCTTGTATTTTGATATTTTTTTGAAGATCTTCACAGATTCATTGCTCTCTGCAGGGACTACCATGTCAATAATGAAGCACATTTTTTTCTTTGTGGTTTCTAAACACGATGTCAGGGCGTATGCTCTGCCTGTGTGCATTGTAAAGTCCCATAAAAATTGTTACAGTTTCTATCTCCTAACTGGGCCTGGGTGGTGTTCATACTAATTTCTTGCAGTTTCCATTCCGTAAGTGTTGCAGATTTTCCAGTGTGGATAGTGGCCCGCACTGTCGTGGTGTATTTTATATTACGTGGGTGCGAATATGTCGCAACCTAATACAATTGTTTCTGGAGATTTATCACAGAATCACCATTTTGAACTAACACAATTTTTCAGTACGTGTGCTTGCTAATTTCTAGTTAACAAGCATCGGTCATGTGCAGCAAGAATAAAATCTGCACGATTATTATTATTATTATTATTATTATTATTATTCATTCATTCATTCATTCATTCTGTTCAGTACAATACTCTACTAGATTGCAATCTGATACCAGAGGTAAAGCAGTAGAAGTAAATATATGCATTCTGTTTGCAAAAATGCAGTTATTAACATACTTAAAATGTACAGTCGTTATAATTTCTTCATAGGTATGTTCTTACCCTAAATAGATGAGCAGTTTCACACTTGAAAGGCTGGTTGCTGTTCTTATTGATATTTTTTTTATGATTGTAAACATTGTAAGCTTAAGAGAAGTTTTCAGATGTCACATTTTCGTCAGTTCCAAGTCCTTTATATTTATTTGTTATAATCATTCGCAGATTCATCATCAGCCGAGAACACTGCAATATCGACATTTTACTGAATGTAATTGCTCATCATTCGCAGCCTACAAGCTTCTATATCTTGTTTGCAATGTGTTACGTTATACTAAAGACTTTTCATCATTGGCACTCTCCATTAAGTCTTTTTTCACCCACCCACAGTGAAAACTTCCTGCAGGATATTGGCAGTACCGGGAAATGGAGCCTAGTGGTGTATAGTAACATCCATTGGGCTCTCAAAGTTATTTTCAGCTAAAAGGAAAGAGTGAACATTTCATAGGGTTGACATTTTTTCCCAGAAATTCCCGGTTTATTATTTAAAATCCTAGGAATTGAAGTTAAGCGACTTTGACCTGAGAGAGAGAGAGAGAATAGGAATTGAAGTTAAGCGACTTTGACCTGAGAGAGAGAGAGAGAGAGAGAGAGAATAGGAATTGAAGTTAAGCTGACGACTTTGACCTGAGAGAGAGAAAGAGAGAGAGAGAGAGAGAGAGAGAGAGAGAGCATATATAACAAGTTGCTTTGCAGTTCTTGTAATGCCAATTTCTTCAAAGTTGAAGCCTGAGACTTGATTGCAAACTTTTCCAAGTTACAATTTTGCGTCCTGGGAGTTGACGCTAAAGGACCGTTATTTTATATAGCTCTCGAACGTGCTGCCTCATTTCAGGATTATTATTATTACAATTATTATTATTATTACAATTATTATTATTATTATTGGTACTATTATTATTATTATTATTATTATTATTATTATTATTATTATTAATTCCTTTGTTTTCTGTTGTATAGTCATTTGCTTCCGGGATCCAACCTGAGGAGGTCAGTAATGGAATCGTGAAATTTTTCACTGAAAATCTTTGTAAAGAATTAAAAATTAATCAACCTATGATCACAGATATTTAAATAGTGAAAATCCTTCTTAAGATGTGAGCTGTACTGGTGCGAATATTTTTTTGCTTTTATTTAAGACGTGGAACACCAGTAATCCCTTCAGTTATATTATAGCAACATCTAGTCAATTGTTTCTGAATATTCACCAGAGAATCTGAATTTCGGGTTAACATAATTGTTCAGTATGATTTCTGGGTAATTTATAGCTAGCAGGTATAGGTCTTATGCAGCAAGAATAAAATCTTCAGTTTCAGCTTTTAATCCCGCACTCCTTAACCAGTGATTTTTACTGAGTTTGTTTATATCAGCTTCTCTGGCATAGGCAAAGAATTTACCATGAAGAAGTTTATCTTGACAGTGTTTCTGCATTTGGTCAATTGCATTTGCTTTTGCGTTCTTTTTTTTAACTTCTATGTCGTTGCAGTAGGTGCATTATGATTTAAGTGCTCTTCATTCACTTGAAATTCCCTTTTGAATTTGTTGGTTTTCATTATCACGGAATAATTCTATCTTTTTTTCTATCTTTCTTTCTTTCTTTTTTTTATCATCATCATCATTGTCATTATTATTATCATTACTATTATTATTATTATTATTATTATACTTCGATGGTCACACTATAAATTCTGCGGGAAGACCTAAGGCAGGTAGTGATGGGTTGTCATGGCTACATTTCATGACATTTTTTTTTTCATTTTGCCTGCTTTATATAACCCTCTTTCTTTATTTTCCACCGTCTTTCTTACTTTCCTTCGTTCTGGCTTTCATTCTCCTTCGAATGTTTTCTTTTTCTTCTTCTACTTTTTCCGATCATGGCAGCTGTTCTGTTAATGATAATACAGACTGCTCTCGGTATAGTCATGATTTTTTCACTGTCTCTGCGACGTGTAATGTTTCTGTTGTTTGCAAACAAATACAAAGACAAAATTCTTCTGTTTACCAACTTCTTTTTTTTTATATATACACTGATGAAATTCCGGTTGTAGATTATTGAGTACCTTCAGTTCTCCCTGGTATTTTATTGATTGTCGTGTCGGATATGCGTGCCGAAGGATATCTGTCTGTGTGTGTGTGTGTATTTTTTTTCAGTAAGTTTTGGTTTATTTGATTGTCTATTCTTCGTGTTATCACTTCAATACAAATAATGGCTATATAAAGACACGTATTACTTCACCATATTTGTTATTCGTGTTAGTTTGCAGTTAATTCACTCTTGTCAAAATTTAAATAATGACCCTATTCAGTCTACCAAAAAATAGATTTTCCCCTTTCACAAACTCCTGACGAATTCAAATATAAATTTGTTACAATGAATTCAAGAACTTGCTAGTTATTAAAATTAATGGACACCATTGAAGTATTAAAAAATGCAAGGAATTCTTCAATTTATCTTCATATTACAAATATGATAATAGAATACAAACGTTAACAAAAAGACACACACACACATACACACACACACACATATATATAGATATATATATATATACATATACATACATATATATATATATATACATATATATATAAATATATATATATATATATGTGTGTGTGTGTGTGTGTGTGAAAAGTGTATATAAATATAAATAAATATAAGTATGTATAATTATTTATATATTATATGCGCGGTACTTATTAGAAAACGCTCAATATCAGAGATAGAGCTAACATATTTGGTTGGATAGATGTAAGTTTGTGACCCTGGGTTTCACGCTTTAGCGATCGTCAGACAAACTGATTAATGTTTTAAAAACATTTCAACATACAAATGCGTATGTATAGATATAACACCACCCGTATAGATACATGTGTCATAGCCGAAACTGCCCACATATGTTTATATATGTATGAGTCCCGACGGACGACCAAGTATGTATATGTGTCTGCATACATCGATGTTTGCGTGAGTACGATGAATGACTAAAAGACGAAATTTCCCCCACCACTTCCACAATAATACCAATACACGCAATCTACATAAAACCCCAATTTTTTAAAACATTAATCAGTTTGTCTGACGATCGCTAAAGCGTGAAACCCAGGGTCACAAACTCACATTATCCAACCAAATATATATATATATATATATATATATATATATATATATATATATATATATATATATATGAGGGACAATTCTAATTTCAAAATCTGTGCAGGTTGTTTGGAGACCTTGTGCCACGTAGTGTGCAGGTGTCTGAGCTGCTTGACCCTCATACGTCGATAAATGCGCAAATGAAATTACTTCTCTAAGTCGCAGGTCTGGAAGTTTCACATATGAAAATCGGCTACATATATAATTGTGTATATGACCTGCAATCCTTCTTCTATATATGTTTCGTTAATTAAAAATGACTGGCAGATTTTTGTTTGATTTTTATTATGTTTTCAGTATTGTTGGTGTATTCTGTATATACATCAGTTAGAAATTGTTCGAATATTCTGTATGTCAGAGCGCTTTCGGCTATTTTTTTAGCCATTATCAAGTATGGTTTTATTTTTACTTTGACTGAATGTATGGATTTTTTATGAAAAAATAAAAGTCAAACGTAAAAATGAATTCATCTATGATAATGTCTAATCCTCACCGGCATTTCACAATCTGTAAATATACAGATATCTTCAAGCGGATTAACATGTGGCGATGTACTCAGGCGATATCATTTCCTCTAAATTGTCTAGAACTATTTTATATTAGAAATTATCACGTTTTAATTTTTATTATTTGGATTTAGGTGCGTATCTCAATTGAATGTGCAACATTTCGCCTCTTGTATCCTACAAATTACATGAATTGTCGAAAACCTTTTAAATAGTTTGAACCGAGATCTTCATTTAATGGACCGGTATATTTTTTTCTTTATTCTCTTTCCATTTCTAATTACCAGCGCATGCAAACTTATGTTAGGCATCAAAGTGTCACAGCCTAACTTTTCCAAGTGACACATGGCTTAATTGCTTAAAACTTTGGTTGAAATCTTTCTGGTAGTGACGCAAAATGTAAAATGTCATTCGAAACAATAAGAACAACTAGTATTTATTACCTCATAAAAATATATCCGCCCCAACCCGAAATAAAAGCAGAATAAAAGCAATCTAAAGACGGATTAGTTTTAAAATTCTAGGGACGACTAACAGATGAAGAATTTCGGGGTTGCAAGCCCTGAAACATTGTAAGCATAACAACCAAGCTGGAAATAATATGTCTTCTAAATAACAGTAGATAGGTTTTCCTATCGTTCGTTTTATATTCCACTCAGCTATTTTGAACAGGAGTTGAGGCCTGTTTCTTTTTTAATGCTAAAATCTACACAGTATAATTCATTTGACTGGAAGAGAAATTAAATTGTTTCAGACACGATTAATTTAATATTCTAATGCATAATCTGCCCCAAAAAGACGTGACCTTAGCTTGGAATTCACAAATATAGCAGTTAACTCTCACTGGGTATTCCATATAATCGGGCTTGTACCATAAATAAGCTACGTATATAAATGTAGTATATAAATGAGATACTGCTATAAAAGCAGCACGCCACACGGGATGCCAGTCAAGGCACCATCTCTTGATGTGACAACGTCTATTCCAGAAAGTACTCTACTTCATAAAAATACGGCATCACCGATAGGATCCCTAACCAAGTTGGAAGAACCATGTGGATTAGATACTTAGCAGCGTTGGATGGAGTAAAGAAACTGAAAGACCCGAAAGCTTCCGAAAGGGAGAATGAAATTACTGATTTTCTTTTGCCTTCCGTAGGATGTCAAGCCTTAAGATAATATCTATTATGGTATACCACAAAATACTGGAAGACTTAACATATGAGTAAATTTCAACCATTATAAAAAGAAAAATGCGGCAAAAAAAATATCGAAAAATAAAAGGTTATTGCAGACAAATAGACAGAAACCAAATGAAACCGTAAAGCAATCAAAATATTTCGTATTTGATAAACTGGGTTTGAGAGAAATGTCCATAGAAGAAGAATTAATCTTTCTAAGATTAGGTGAAGGCATTTATAACGTTACATACAAACATAAGAATGATATGAATTTAGAAGCAAGTGTAGAAACATATGACACAGATAGAATACTAATTACGTGCAAATATTGCGACGAAGAACACGAAGGAAACAGAAACAAATCTCCAACACTTGGAAAATTAAGCTTAAACTGTAAAAGTAATGACCATTTCCAAACTGTGTGCAGATACACTAAGGGAATAGAAAGGTTAAAGATATAAACCTTCTGACTGAAAATACATATGTATATTCGATAAAAACAACTGTAAAACGTAGAGAGACAGTAAAATTGAATAGCATAACTTTTCTGATGCAGAGTGTCAAGCGGAACGATGTTAACTTGATTCCAAGGAATTTCTGAAAAAAAATGGGTAAACCAAAATTAAGAAAATTAATCTTAATTTTTAAGACAATATCATGAATCGGTCAGGAAAACCCTACTTTGAAGAATATCTCAAGAGAAAAATCTGTTTTGAGATTATTCCGATCACTGTTCTAGGATGCAAAAAATCCTAAACTCTTGAGAATATACTTTCAAAAGTGGATACAGCGAAATTAATACACTGTATAAAGTCAGAAGAACCTGACATAGGACTATTGAAATGATATAACGCGATTATTCATCTACAAGAAAATAGTAACCTGATCAATTTTGAATCTCAAAAAACGCCTAATTATATTCTACCTATGGTACTTGAAAAACTAAAATGGTAGAACATGGAATATTAGATAAAGTTACCCAAGGTGATAGCAGTTGGGCTTCACCAATTGTTGCGATACGAATGCCCAATGGCGATTTGTGGATATGTGGGGATTACAAAGTTGGTATGAATTATCAGATATGCTCTGATTCATTCCCCTTACCTAACATGGAAAGAGCAACCATAAATTAGCAGGAATTATATACTGTGCCAAGATTGACCTGAAATCGGAATATAACTAAATTGAAATTGACGAAAAATTTAAAGAATCTACACAATACAACGTTAGGTTTACTAAGATACAATCGACTTCCATTTGGAGTTAAGACTTCAAATCAAGCCGGAGGGGTAAAATTATAATCATATATCAAGACAGTATAGGCATACGTGCTTACAGTTAAATGAAGTTTAAAAAATGAACAAATTTTAAACAAATTAAACAAAAATGCTGATATGGAGATTACTAATGAGAAATGTAAGCTAAATTGCGGCAAAATATAGTATTTGGGACACCAAATATCTAAAGGAGGAGTTTCACCAGACAATAAACTGACAAATAAAATATCGGAAGTATCTACACAAATAAAATAAAATAAAAAGAATTAGAATCCTTTTGGAAATTGACCAGTTTTTTTATAGCAAATATCTATCTTGATACAAAGACATAATAGAACCATTTTCATAATTATGGCAAAGCAATATAGAATTTAAATGGACCCAAAGGAAACATATAGCTTTGAAAATCTTAAAAAGCACTAATTGAAAAGAAGTGTTAGCAATAGTATGGACCACGAAAAGAGCTAGAAATTTTTCGTTAGGACGAAGGATTTTCTTAAAGTCAGATGACAAACCTTTACGGATTATAATTAACCCGAGAAAGGAATTACCAAATTTAACATCTAGAATTTTAAGATGGGCTATAAAACACATGGCCTTTCATTTCAACATCATATACGTAAAAGTGGACACTATTCTATACCTGGATGCGTTATCCACACTTAATTTCGACAGTAAAAAAAATTTAGAAACGTCTGAAAATTCAAAAAATAAAATAGTGCCGGGGATTGAAATTGGCGTGTTACCCCTGAATCGTCTTAGAATGGAAACCATACTAGATCCACTGTTAAATAGAATTTCATCTAGAATAAAAAGAAATACATGGAATAATTGTTCAATAGGAGAAATGCCCTAGAAATAATAAAGACATAATTTAACTATAGAGAAATGTGTATATACAGTGGAAATATTATAATAACCGCAAGCTTTCAGAAAAGAAGTACTACAAGATGTACACATTGATGTACATTTTGTTATAACGGCGACACTGATGTGGTTAAAATTACAAACTTAGTGGACAGGATATTCTCAAAATGTAGAAGTCTATGTCAACAGGTGTCCAAAATTAATTCGAGGCCTACAGAAAAAGAACCATGGTCACGGGTGCACATGGATCATGACCATATTAAAGGCCTGTAGCTATTTTTAATTTTAGTAGACTCATTTTCAGGATGGCCCGAAGTAATTAAGGTTGGTGACAAAAAAAGACACTACTGTAAAACAAATATTAAGTACAATATTCTGAAGGAATGGAGAATGGTCTCAGATATCGCGCTAGACTTTTGTGGTGAAAGTTTGTGATCGTGACTAAGGCGCATTGGATGCGTTTCGTATAAAACACCAACTTTCCACCCAGAATCGAAGGGAATCCCAGCAAGAATGGTGCCTAAGGTGAAAATGGGACTAAATGCATCTCCCCCCATCTAATGGTAATATAGATAGTTACTTACCAAGATTACCGTTAAGCTATAGAACAATTCCACATGCCGGCAGATTACAAAGTCCCTCCGCATTAATGGGTCGACAGATTAAAGCTCCCATAACAATATCATTTTCAGCAAGTGAAAGTGTATGTTCGCCGAACAAGGATTATGAGAGATAATCTTCATGAAGAACTTCAAAATCAGGACATTGTGGACATCTATTATCGCTAACGTGCTGAAGGGACACGGCAAACAGAAGGTAAGATGATCCATGAACATGAGGTATTTGATAGAACAGTATTTCGAGTTTACACCAATATCCTAATTAAAATCAGGGTTTGGTAGTCCGCCTTGGGCGATACAAACAAATTCTTACGGGAAAATCTCAGACGTATACTTGTCCGTCCACGTTTCAAAAATTCAACAAATCAGATCTTATGTCAAAATATGACAATAAGTATAATTTCCAAGTGTATATTCATAATCTGTCTTGCCTGCAGCGTTGGGCAATAATAGGTCAAAATGTTCTGTTCGACTGTTCTTGGCTTAATTAGAAACACTCTTTGTGAATATTTGAACAGCTTCACGTTTTTCGGAGAGGAAAGTGGAATCGAAGAAGCGTGTTCAATTTCCAGCCTAGTTTGCTGCGTTCATATTCTTTTAGAAAGGCATGAATCTATCCCTCCATGTTTAAATAGAAGTTTTAAGTTGTATTCTATGGACGATATTTGTTTTATAACATAAAGTTTGAACTTACAAAAACTAATACTTCATTGGATTAAGCAGTCTCAGATGGTTTCAGCCCAAGCAGCTCAATCTCTTGTAGAAAAACACTTGATTCTGTCTGGCGAACTTTTGGCGGAGTAATTCAGGAGTGAACAGTCTTTCCATTGCCTGGTTAATAACCCTAAAATAATTTACAACCATGATAGAGGCTGTTCTCTAGCCTTGGATGGCAATCAGTTTCTGAATTCAATATCTAAAGAAGGCAATGGGAACATATTCTACAATATTTCCTTTAATAGTCTTAGTAAGTCACATATTTAAATTTATATGTGGAAGGACATGATCGCTAATTTCCTGATAGAAGATAATACAGAAATCCTCATATCCGAAGTTCTCAGTGATAAAATTTAGATGAAGGAATAAGCTATATTCTAATAGTTTTTCTTTCCTTTGAAGATAATTGTTAGTAACTCGAAATTTCTCAACCTGTAATACCTCGCAAAAAAGAAACTTGGCCTGGAAGAAAAAAGAAAATATATTCTTTCACGTTTCCTCAGAAATTACAGATTATTTAAACTAGACGAATCTCCTATTTCGTTGAATTTGCAAATTAACAAACAAAAATTGCAGAATCTGAACAAAACACTAAAACTTGCGTTTGATGGTTCACTAAAAATTCTCGCTTCCGCTGACTTAGAAGAATGGATAAACGAAGAAGATATTGAATTCCAAAAGAATTCAACGGTATTGAAAATGTGTTGTATTGTCAAGGGATAATGCTGAAAATATTAAATATGATGACAAGCAGACTGGGGCTCATTAGAAAAAAACTATTGATGAGGCCATCACATTCATGCAGAAAAATATTTGTTCAGTAGTATAGAATCTCTAAGTGCACGTAATTTGTAGAAATGCCTTACTTTTAAAAAATATAGAGCAGTGAAATGTAAGCGAGATAAAAGAAATAAGACAATTGAAAAAATAGCTTTTTGAACATTTAACATTGTAAATCAATATTTACTTTTGTGTGACACTTAATGTTTCATATATTTCGATATGTTATTCATTCTGTTTTAAGTTATAGATATATTACAAATGCCACATTATCAAATCCGAACTACTCTGAATTTCGGATATGAGGATTTCACATTTATCAATGTCACATCTCCGATTCTGAGGGCAATATGTATTTTCAGGTTTACCTCTCATCCTACAAACACCTATTTTAATTGAACTGTTTGAACCGAGCAAGATCCCGTAATGAATTTTCTCTTATTAGCAATTTAACAGAGATTTCCTTTAATTGTTCTTAGCAGTTTTTTAACATTTCGTCACATTTCATTTTTTTCAGCAAAAATAAATTTTCCGCGGTTTGCAGGTGGATATCGAAAAGATTATTAATTTGTGATTTCTTTCCACAAATAAAATTATGTTCTTTGAAGTCCATGGTAGTAGATTGGGTCAATTTGAGATTTAAATAGCCTTTTACAATAAATGGGGAAACATTAAGTAAATACAAAATATTAGTTTTAGTTTTTTTCTTTCTTAAAACATTGTGGAAATACGCGAGATATTTTTTCAAGTAAAATTTAAAATGTCTTATAAAGTGACATTCCTATCATATTTCATCGCCCCACCGGTAGTTTATCTCGCATATCGAGAGTTGGACTTTTCAGTGTAGCCTCGTCGTTATCGAATGTGATACAAGAAAATTGACTTGTGTTTAAAAGCAATATCTCGGCACTTCCCCATTTTGGTGATGCCTCAAATGCCGGGCAATAAGCTCAGTTCCCTCCTAACGAAAGAAGTGAGCAGCCTGGGAGTTGTCTCCGCTGGAGCTTGAGCAAATATTATTGGCAGTGGATTTAACCCCTCTGTCTGTCAGCACACGATTCACGTATAACGAGATCCGCCCTCCCCTTACAGCTTCACCATTGACATAGTCTATGAATGAGATATGCTAATTAGGCAGTTATTTACATATCACTATAAAATGTTAAATTGGATTTGTATTTTTGAAAATATTTTGATGTGTAAAAAAATCACTAGAATTTCATTTGGCAAAAGGCATGAACTCGTTCATTCCATTTTCCATCTATTATTTCAGCAGCAGAGCAGACTATGCTCAATTGCCTTTAGTGACAGCAACTTAAAAACAAAAATACATAAATGATACAATCGAGGGACTAGGTATTTACTCTGTCTCCACACTAAAACAAGTTGTGACACAAGGTCATTTTTTAAGTGGTAAACATAGCGTGTTCACCCGGACCAGGAACAAAAATTGTCCACAGTCACCGCAAACATTGGTTGCGCTGGCCTCAGTGCGAGCACCGATCCCTATCTCTAGTGCAATGCGAGGGCGCGGCCTCGGGCAGGCGTTCCCCAGGGCTGGGCCTCTCTCAGTATAATTTCCCTCAGTTGCGATCTGTCCCTTGACGGAGTCGCTATTGAGTGCACTCTGCCCAACGACAGAGACGAAACTGAAAGATGATAAATAATGTGTTACAAAGTACGAGAGAGAGAGAGAGAGAGAGAGAGAGAGAGAGAGAGAGAGGAATTTACACAGAATCGAGGAACTAAGTGTAAGGCAGATTCAACTGGTCCTTCACATGTAAGTCAATTCATTATGTCGCGAGCAATTTGGAATCGGTTCAGAAACAAACTGAATCCCTCAATTCTTTTCAGCTTTGTTGTATTCTTCTGCACAATTTCCAACTAAAATCGGAACGTTCACTTTCTAAATTTATACCGAGTTTCCCGTCTAAGTATCTCTTCCCAAATCATCGAAGCAAAACTTAAGTATGGTAGGCAAAAAAGAAAAATATTTTCATTATCCTACTTATTCTGACTGAATTTTCATTTCATTTTGTGCAACTCGAATTTCTCATTAAAAACAATCTGTTAAGATGCTTTTCCTATAAACATCTGTGTTGTCGTTGTTTTATGGATAGTGCCGTAAAGGCATTCCCATACTTGTATCCAGGTGTACATAAAATAACGCTGTACAACCACAAGTCCTGACAACCTATTCTCGGATTGACGAATTCTCGGAAAGTTGGTTTCGTTATATTCACGTACGTGGAAATACCCTTGGGAAATGTATAGATCCATCCCTTTTCCTACTAGTTATGAGTTAATTATTAAGACTTGTATCAATAAATAATTTTTATATCCTCTATCGCTCTGCAAAAACTTTTGCGATCTAAAGAATATTTTCTGTCTTTAAATAACCTCAAAATATTGATAAACCTTTTAAAAATTCAATCGTATTAGAGGAAGAAACGTATTTAACAGAAATAAGAACACAAAAGTGAAAATGTAGCAAAAACAGAAGTCAAACATTGGGTTTGATTCATGTGATTGTTTTTATATCAATCCATTGCAGATTATTTAATGCCAGCAAATATTTTTAGAATAGAAAAACATTTTGAAGTCAAGATTGGTTTACTGATAAAAATCCTGCTAATTTACCCCTAGCTGATGCGAGACGAGGTGAATTCATTCGTTTCCAAAAAGTATTTGTGCGTAAGAGAATATAACGAACCTGGCTTTAATTGGAACTCGGCCCTCCAATTTTCAAATCCAGTTCTTCCAATCTAAAAATATTTTCTTCTTGTAATTAACCTGAAAAGGTTTGATATACTATAGAAAACGAATCAATCAATCAATAATAACAAAAGTGTCAAATTAGGTAAATACACTAAACATGGTTGGAGAAAGAAAAGTTTGTAAATCTAATGACTGATGATTTTCAATAAATGTGATATTGTAAAGTAAAATGTCTAAAACCGAATGGAAAATATTTCAATGAAGTCCTCCCCTCGTTGCAATATAAATACAAGTTTATGATTGGTCAGTAAGGAGATGATACCTCTCCAAAATTTCAAAATAATATTTTTTTAAATTTGTGAATACAATAGAAAATATTCTCATAATGATAATTTTCCTAGTCATGAGATCGCTTTTAGTGTCCTCTTTTATTTCCTATCTTTTCAGTAAGCGAAGCAGTCGAACTCTCTTGGAGAATGCGTTTGAGGGGACGGTTCTGTACGCTTACAAAGCTGCTTGAAATATAGTATCCTCCATGTTGAGGCATTTTTTTTGTGTGTAAAAATACATATGGGCTGTTATAATAAATACACCGAGCTCTCTGTGGATCAATTTTAATTAACTAATGTTACAAAGATCCACCCGAAATATATAGCAACAGATCGATTACCTGTACTATATATATATATATATATATATATATATATATATATATATATATATATATATATATATATATATATAAATGTATACTACCCGAATTACCTGCATTTTTTTAAGGAAAATGGTGATTGATTTAAAATAATTGTATTAATTTAAGGAGGAAAAAGGTGCATTTCAGTATTATTCCATAATCTTGCCGATGTAACCTTCATCTTCTAGCTCTTTCCGTCTATATTTGGGTAGGAGCCATTCGTCTGTTGAAATTTAAATTTAATTTAAATCAAAGGGAAAACAAATTCAGTGAAGAGTGTGTAAAAAAAAAAACAGCGTGATCTAACACTTTGATATACATTTGAGGCAATACTTGATTGAATGAATTGAGCAGATTTCAACATTGATATGATACATGAATTCTAACAACAAATATGTATTGTAAGTTACTAGACACTGATTGCTGATTTCTTTCTCATCTTGACGAATATATTGTCTCATTTTGATCTTGTCAATGTGACCTCTATCTTCTGGCTTTCGCCTTTTATATTTCGGATTGTAATCATTGTTCTATTGTTCAAATTTAAATTTAATTTAAATCAATAGGAAAAACATCCAGTGGGGATTTGTGCTATCCGACGACTCCCTTTGATCAAAATGAATTATACTTACCCAAATACACTAGGAATCATTCTCTTGTTCAAATAAAAATTCTATCTATATCAAAGGGAAAAAATCCATTGGGGATCGTGCTTCTTGGGGACCCCCTTTTATCAAAAAGAAATATTCGTATCCAATACCATAATGTATTTTCAGAATATATATGTTTAGGAAGGCCTGTCTTCAAAATCCTAGAAATTCGATGAATTGATTAGCAGATTTCAACAATGATATGACAGTTGTATTGTCGCAACAAATATGTATTGCAAGGCACCACCCACTGATTCGTGAGTTTTTCTTAACATGACATCCATGTTGTCTCATTTTGATTTTGCAGATGTGACGTCCATGTTCTGGATTTCTACTTCAATATTTTTGATAGGAGTCATTCCATTGTTCAAAATTAAATTTAATTTAAATCGAAGGAAGAAAATCAGCGGGGACACAATGTGATCAAAATGAAAAATACTTATCCAAGTACCGTAGGAATCATTCTCTTGTCCACATTCAAATTTAATTTATATCAAATTGAAATGTAGTTTTAGAATATATTTAGTTATGATGGTCTATTTCCAAAGCCTTCGAAGGATCCCAGTAACAAACAAAAAGACAGAGGCTACAAGTTTATGTATATATAGAACAGCATACTCAAATATTATTGGATCCAGCGTATGTGTTTGCGAGTGCATGCAACCGTAAATTCTATGTTAATAGTTTCTTATCTCACATTCTCTACCAGTTTCTGGCTTTCCAGTTAAATTTGATCTTAAAAATACAAATGCAATGTCAATCTTTATATTATCTTCTTAATTCAATTTCCGTTGCAGTTCTCTTTCCTTAAAAAATATTTTCTTTTTTTCATATTCTTTCACATTCAGCAATCCATTACTTATTCATGGCCTTATTGGCTAGTTTTGCGTGAAATGATTAATATATATATATATATATATATATATATATATATATATATATATATATATATATATATATATATATATATATATATATATATATATATATATATATATATATATATATACATATATATATATATATATATATATATATACATATATATATATATATATATATACATATATATATATATATATATATATATATATATATATATATATATATATATATATATATATATATATATATATATACTATATATATATATATATATATATATATATATATATATATATATATATATATATATATATATATATATATATATATATATATATATACATATATATATATATATATATATATATACATATATATATATATATATATATATATATATATATATATATATATATATATATATATAACCGTAAATTCTATGTCAACTGTTTCTTATTTTGAACTTTACGCTCAACAAAAATTTAATTGATATATAATATGCGTCTTTATCTTCAGTCTACTTCATTTTAAGCCTGTTTTTTCTTCTCAGTAATGTTTATTCTCCTTAATTATTTTTTCACACTTATAATGTTTTCTTTCTGTTTTTCATATTTTTTAAACTCATTAACCCTTTGCGTCATAGTATCTTCATTGCCTTACTTCGGATTAAATAATTAACATACATACATAGTGCTTTGATTCAGTTTAATTCATATAATCATATTGAAGTTTTCGGCTCTTGTTTTGAAACATGAGAACTCTTATGTAGCGTGTTGGAATCATATTTTTAAATAAATAATTCTATCTATGATCAACTTTTGTATCGAACACTATTTTTTAAAAATAATAACAAAAATACTAAAGAACATTGGATTATTTACCTAACGAGTTCTTTCCTATTTTCTGTATACACACACACACACACACACACACACACACACACACATATATATATATATATATATATATATATATAAATGTGTGTGTGTGTGTCTGTTTGTGTGTTTGTGTGTCTGTTTGTGTGTACATTCAAGCGTTTACTTATATAAATACGTATGTGTATCTATATTAGAATTCGTATACGGGAACCAATCCGCATGTGCTATGTACTGATAAAAAAAAAGGAGTACAAAAGGACGACTTCACACAGATGAATTCTAAGTCATGTCAACAATCCCATGCAGTGAGTAGCAGTGGGGGTTGACTGAGTTGAAAGATGACAAGAGAGATCAGAAAATAGAAGAGGGAAAAATATTTATTCTCGGAATGAGGAAACAGAAGTGCTTTGTGATGAAAGCAATTTCTAGAAATTACAAAACATAAGCGGCAAACGAAAAGGTCACTCTCCTCCTAAGGTCGATGTGAATCATATTCTGATCAACATTGTCGGAAACAAAATAGCTAAAAAAATACAATCAAAGATGTGCTATTGTATTTACGATTACAGATGCAAATAGTGTTCTTCTTCTATGTGTCATGTCCTTTTAGGTCTTTGCCAATCATTACACTCAATAATTTTTTTGTCCTTTGAAGGTCTTCATAAATTTTGCCTTTTTGTTATCTATCCTGAAGTTTGTTCCATCATTCTCTCGATAGGTTATAATAATTTTTTGATGTGACACAAGGACGAAATTATGGGACATCCAGTGAGGATCAAAGTCAAGTTTCAGTCCTAATTGATCTAGCGAGACAAGATTGTTAATCATTAAACCACGTCGAAGTGCCCTTCGCCAGGTTGATTATGTGCTGTTTTCTTCTGCCTCCTTTGTCGTTAATCTGTCATGTGAGTATTACATATACCAAGCCCACTTTCCTCATTACGTACCCTAGGAATTTTAACTGTCACGTTACCTGTAAGTTTTCATGTTTCTACCTTTTTCTCAGAAATTCCGTCATTGCTCCCATCCTCATCTTCCTTCTTCAGAAACATATTTCTGTTGCTTCAAGACACTTATTCATCTGTGATGAGATTTTCTAGTATTGTCTGCCAAAAAGGAGAACTGACATTACATAACATTTCAGTAATCTTTTCTTTTTTTTATATAATGACATTTTTTGTTTCTTATAACGTTGCTTAACTTTTGGATGACATCATTCTCTATCCCAGCACAAGTTTCGATTTCAGTGTTGCGCTTTTCCTCTTCGTTTAAAATAAAAATCAGATATTTAATTTGTTGTAATTGTTTGATTTTGGTATCTCCTAGTTGTAATTCGATCTTTTCTTATTTTTTCCCTAATGCTTGCAAGTCTATTCAAATTATCCACTATTTTTCCACGATATGCATTATCATATACATTTCATCCAAGGTGTCAACCAGAGATCTATGGACATAAATGGCTTCATGACATCCACTGATCATTTTTGTAAAAAATAACCACGTTTTAGATAGATAAAGCTCTTCGTAGTGTGTCACTTGTACGCATGAGTTCGTTTTTTGGTATTTTTTTTATATCGCAACGTTTTCCAAACAATCCGAAAGTTCCACCTCCAACTGGAATTATTTACGTTCTTACTTTTATTATTATTATTATTATTATTATTATTATTATTATTATTATTATTATTATATGGCGTATCATTCCCGGCGTTCTTAGCTAACCAGAAACAATATTTGACTATTTTTGTTATATTTCTTCGTAATAAAATCTGTTCATTCCAAACATGTAGGTAGATTAATCACCGTTTCTATTTATTCCATCTACATACTTTATATGCACTGTAAACAGTAATTTTTCTAAACCGTGATTTCTCATAATATGACCCAGATATTTGAACTGTTTTGGTTTGATTTTAAATGTGTGTCTTTTTTACAACCTTCTGATAGCTCATGATCACAGAAACTGTGTGTCCAATAACACTATGACGCTACGAGCCTGTTTTTTTTTGTTTTTTTGTTTTTTTTTCTTCAATGTCTCGTGTCCATTTAGGACGTTCGCAATCAATCCTACCCACAATAGCCCATCATTTTTTGATCGTAATATGTTTTGTATTTTTATATGAATCTTAAATCCTGTTCGACATTTATTTACTCAATCTCTATATGTAAATTATGTGTTGTTTTCCTCTTGTCTTCAGTCCGTTCCATACGTATTACATTTACCAAGCACTCCTTTGTCAGTTTGTGGAATAGAAATTAATCTGCCTCTTACAGATGTTGAGAATAAGTGTTCATTTTGTTTTCAATTTCACAAAACTTCATCGATGTTCAAATGTTTGGTCCATGGTATTAACAGTATCCTTATGTTGAAGCACACTTCTGTTTTATAAAAATTTCTTATTTACTGCATTAAGATAATGTACCACCAGCTACCATATTACGAGCTAAAATCACGTTTGTTGAACCAACATTTCTTTCTGAATTAAAAATATAATCATTTTTACATTATTTTCATAATGTTATTATTTTAATATTATGCGTTTTCCTTATATATATACAGTGTGACCTGGATATAAGAGACCCGGATATAAGAGAAACCCGGATATAAGAGAGATTTTCTCTGGTCCCAAATTTTTCCCATACTTACCTAAACAAAATAGACCAAACCCGGATATAAGAGAAACCGGATATAAGAGACTTCGTCTCCAGTCCCGACAACTCTCTTATATGCGGGTTACATTATATATATATATATATATATATATATATATATATATATATATATATATATATATTACGTCGTCTCTCGGCGCAATATGAGAAAGACGGCACTGTTTTTCGCCGGCTGTACGCCATATTGGATTGTGTTACATTCTCTATCTCTCGTGTGTGTTATATTTCTTTAACTTATGTCTCCCAAGCGTAAGGCAGACTCATGGGTGCTGATGTAGGCGAGTTCCGACGTGCGTCGAAAATCAGGTTACGTCTGGCCAGAAAAGTAGCCTTAGTGTCGATTTTTATAATTACATTTGCGCCATCTCAGACCTTGAGTACTTTTTACTCATAATATACCAATATTACATAACGTAAAATTTATTATCCCATATATATATATATATATATATATATATATATATATATATATATATATATATACTCTAGGTATTTACACTGTCTCCCCACTAAGATGAGATATGACAGAAGGTCATTTTTATAGTGGGGACCTGAGGGCGTACACCCGTGCCAGAAACAAAAATTGCCCGCAGCCCCTGTTACCTCCGGTTGCGCTTGCCTCAGTGCGAGCACCGTTCCTCTGTCTGGTGCAATGAGAGAGCTCGGCCTCGGGAAGCTGTCCCCCATGGCTGGGCCGCTCTCAGTATAATTTTCCGCAGTTGCGACTTTATCCTTTGAAATAGTCGACGCCGTGTTCACTCTGACAGAGACGCAACAGAGAGATGATAAATAGATGTGTTACAAATCACTTGAGAGAGAGAAATTGATATATATATATATATATATATATATATATATATATATATATATATATATATATATATATATATATATGTGTGTGTGTGTGTGTGTGTGTGTGTGCGTACGCTCGTATTTGTGTGTGTGTCCAAATTTCCATCGGCGATGGAGAGCTAATGGAGATCAGTCTAATAGCTTGATGATCATTTAACTTACAGTCAGCTAATTATACATGCTCGCATTAAGACATTTTTATTAATTTAATACTAGAAATTAGTCTTGATAGGTTGTTGTTTGCTGGGGCAACTTATATAATTCACGTCCTAAAGCTAGTGGCAAATTTTTGTTCTAGGTGCGGGCCGAATACTGATCATATTCGGTCGGGTCTCCCATCGAAGAAGTCTGTTGTTTATTTAGACCCGAAACTTCTAGTGTCATGGGAACAACAACACTGACGACACATCTAGATTCGGCACTTAAAGGCGTATTCTAATAATAATAAACCATTTAAATCTTCCTCATAAATAGTATCCTAGCACTACGAATCATTTAAATCTAAATGCAGTAAATAGGTATGGTTGACGGGTATTTTTTCTGCATTGTTTCTCTTGGAGATTTTCTTTGAAATTCCAAGGAAAAACTGGATGAGACAACGGTTAAGAGCTATACGTTTTGAAACGCGGAATCACTAATATCGTTGCGAATACAATAGCTTATTTTGATTTTGATTTCGATGCACGTACGTAATCATC
>CAHIKZ030001713.1:3727500-3782500 GCA_903632075.3 Acanthosepion pharaonis
TTGCTTGGATAAAATCTATCAATATTAAATCGTACGGGCACATATACACATCATAGTGTTTCTAAGTTTCTTGGTCAGAACAAATATACTTTCTTCTGTATTTCAAAGACAATATTTTTTCGCATAGATTTATTCAAAGACATACGTCATATTTATTTTTATTTATCTTTTGCTATCGTTCAGAGGTTGTTTTTTTTTTCTGATGATATCCTCCCCAAAAATGCTCATATTTATGGACGAAGAATCGATTTTAGTAGTTTATACATGCTTGGAGTGATTTGAATTTGTTCACATTAAGAGAATTTTGAAGGTATTCTTAATAAGTGCTTATCTAAAGGTGCAAGGGCAGGTCAAGCGGCTCTAGGAGAATATCCGTGTCAACTGTACTAATTAATGCAGGGTCAGCAATCAGATGTGAGATCAAGTGTTGTCCTAGTAGAAGTCGCTACTATTCTGACTGAGCAGGTCCGGTAGCTTTTTATTAATTACACATTGGTCTAATTGGAAACCGTACTTGCTTTAATTCCATATTTGATTTTACGGAAGGAACTCGTAATTCAGAATAACCTTCCAATATACAGAGTCACTATCTGATGCAGACTGCCATTTGTAGTTGTAAATGTTAATTCATTTAGTTATTGCATGACATTTTTCGCTCGGTATTGTTGCAAGCAATCTCCTCATTATCACTTGTTTTTATTCTTTAAAGAACATATGGCTCAGTGGATAAAAACGTTTTATGAAGTAATTCAGTGTTTTGGCCTAAAGAGATGTGAGTTCAATACCTGGCTACAGCAGGGGTGAACAAAATCTTAGGCAGTTGAGTTACTAATGGTAAATAACTGAAATTGAGATATACAGAAAAGGCACGGAACGTGGAAGTAGAACAATCTATTCTAATGGGCTAAGCAAAGTTTTCGGTTCGAAAATCCTACGTATATTAGCTGACGAAGGTCAGAGGATACAACGGCCCTAACGTCGTGAATATGACAAAATATGAGGACAACAATATAAATAGCGACAATACCTCATCTCGGAAATATATTAAAGTAAATAGGTTCCATGGCTGTGGTTTAATAGTGTATCACAGATAGAAATTTGGTTGTTTAAGTTTTTGTTTTCGTTACATTATGAGAAAAAACAAATATTGTAAGAATTCCTATACGCATACCAGGGTTTACAGAGATAGGGGGAAAATCTCTGCGATAGACCGTCTTGTGTCAACCAAATTTTGTTTGTTTTTTTAATTCAGATTTTTGATTTGATTAACATCAACTAATAGAATATTTAGTGTCTTCTAGATGAAAAGTTCCGCTTCTGAAAGTAGCGAACTGAAGCGACCAGTAACCACAGATATGGCAGTATATCCATAAACAGCACACATCAAATAGTGAAAATGTCATTTTGCTTTGAATGTACTCTTAATATGAAATATTTAATATGCACATGGCAGAAACGAATCATCCAGAAAATATATATATATATATATATATATATATATATATATATATATTTCTGGACGATATATATCCTCCGTGGAATTATCCATTACGATTACTAATTTATATATATATATATATATATATATATATATATATAAAGAATAATCATAGAATTAATCAGAAGTATCAATGCCATTATTGGCGACATCCATCGCTAGAAAACATAATATATGCATTAAAATCCTGTTCATCCATAGTGCGAGTTTTGATCCTTGAAGAAAAAACTTGTTGTCTGTAGTTTTTCAGTTTATTTGATGTTAAAATGCTAGTACTTTATGGACAGTCTTCCATCCATCATCAGGCATGTGTTTTTTTTTCCTTATAAAATCAAAACTTGAGACGATATACCTGTATGTCGACCGAAAGATGTTTTTTGAATATCTGCTATTATTGACGGTTGTAAGATATCGGAACGTGCAAAGACGCAACGCTAAGTTTTTCAAAATTTTTTAAGTGAGAATTTTATTTAAATATTTCTTGTGATGTGTTAAATCCACGTATTCTATTTTACAAGTGTATTCAGTTTTATGTCATGAACTAAGTATATAGTTCAATAATATAGTGTAATGTCATCATAGTAGTAATTTTTTTATAGGAATTTTTTTTATGTACTGCGGATCGATAATTTTTTAATAAACATAAAACATTAGGCAGCATATGATTTACATACAAAGAATAATCACACATAGAATTAATCAAGTATCAATGCGATTATTGGCGACATCCATCGCTAGAAAACATAAATATGCATTAAAAAATCCTGTTCATCCATAGTGCGAGTTATGATCCTTGAAGAAAACTTGTTGTCTGTAGTTTTTATTATTATAAAATTATAAAATTATCGATCCGCAGTACATAAAAAATCCTATAAAAAAATTACTACTATGACATTACACTATATTATTGAACTATATACTTAGTTCATGACATAAAAAACTGAATACACTTGTAAAAAATAGAATACGTGGATTTAACGCATCACAAGAAATATTTAAATAAAATTCTCACTTAAAAATTTTGAAAACTTAGCGTTGCGTCTTTGCACGTTCCGATATCTTACAACCGTCAATATAATAGCAGATATTCAAAAACATCTTTCGGTCGACATACAGGTATATCGTCTCAAGTTTTTGATTTTATAAGAAAAAAAAACACATGCCTGATGATGGATGGTAGACTGTCCGTAAGTACTAGCATTTTAACATCAAATAAACTGAAAAACTACAGACAACAAGTTTTTCTTCAAGGATCAAAACTGCACTATGGATGAACAGGATTTTAATGCATATATTATGTTTTCTAGCGATGGATGTCGCCAATAATCGCATTGATACTTTGATTAATTCTATGTGTGATTATTTTGTATGTAAATCATATGCTGCCTAATGTTTTATATATATATATATATATATATATATATATATATATAGCTTTAACCTATGCTATATTTATGGATCCAACTTTAACAAGGTATTTTATAATAAAACACAAATTGCAGGCGTTCTTATGTGCATCACCCTCGACTTGTAACTTTCTAATTCGACTAGCTCGTGAGACCATTATCATGTGACCAGTATGACATATATCTATGTATGTGTAGCATTTGTATGTATGTTTGTGAATATATATTGGTAGGACAATAACTATGCGAATATAGAATGTAGCAGATCAAATTCTTGAAATTTCTTTTTATATACATTTAATCTTATCTGGGCGTACAACAAACCCCAGCATTCTTTCTGAGAAATATATGCACCGAATGATCATTTAATTTAACCAATGAACATTTCACCCTTTCCAGAATATCTTCATTTTTGTTATTGCTAATTCTCACCCAATACAAGGCGCAAGAGCTGCTCAAGTTGTAGGGTTGCTGTGCGGAGTGTATTAGCGCAATAAGGGCAAGATATCTAGAAAAAACGGAGATATAATTCTAGACTTGAAATTTTCAAGATTTGAATTTCGAATAAAAAAATTCAGAGCTCAGTCAGAGACGTTAGAAGTATAGATTTGGATTAGTCTCTAGAAGAATTCAGAAATCTAATCCTAAACAGGAATCAAGGGATATAACTCTACACCTGTTCAAAAAATCGGATAGAAATATGAACCTAACGTTAGGTGAGTCTGTCTAATCCTCTTGGGAGAGGAGAGCAAATAATTAATTATTGAAAAACAATTCAGTGTTCAGGCGTTAAAAGTATAGAGTTGAAATAAACTTTAGAAGGAAACACAATCCTAAACAGCAAACAAATTCTAAACATTTATTCTTGTTCAAAAATCCGGAGAGGAGCGTGCACCGCACGATTGGTGAGCATCTCTATTCCGATATCAATTTTAAGTAAATTATATTTAAACTCATTCTGTGAACTATCAACAGAAATGAATTTTGTGGTATCGAGAGGTGAAAAACAATTTTTTTCGCTGCATAATTTTGCACACACTTCGTAACTACATAAGAATTTAAAGTATTTCCCCGTTGCTTTTCATTTATATGTTGTTTTTTTTTTCTACGTCTTGATTTAAGAGAGTGCCACGGAGTGGTGTCAGACGAAACAGTATCTGTAAAAAGGCGTAAGGCAAATTGACGTTGACAGGAAGACAAAATATAGGAACCCTATATATTTGGACGGCACACTAGCCCGAGGAAGGTGGGTGAATGAGGGATACAGATACCCGAGATAAGACATTGCGTTGAAAGAGTGTATCTCAGTATTGGAAAAAAAAAGATGCAGAAAAAAAGAGTTCTCAACTACATACCCAGAGAGACGAACATACGCTGCACCATTTTTCTTTTTAATGAGGCTTTCCGGTCCAATAATAGTTGACTGCTCTTATAGTGAAGTAGAAAAAAATTGCAAGTAAATACTTTTTTTTTTAATTATTTCATGGGTTATTTTTCTACGTCTTTTCAACATCGTGCCACAGAATTGTATATATATATATATATATGTCAGCGGCATTCAAGAGTAAATATAAAACGGTAGGCGATATGCAGGCATTCAGTTCTAATTAGAACAAATGTTTTCCAGAAAAGAATGTTTGCTCCTATCATTCTAGATCATCATCATCATCATAATCATCATCATCATCGTCGTCGTCGTCGTCTTCCTCCTGCTACTCCTCGTTCTTCTTCAATAGGCAGTGCCCCTTCCGGCCGTGCGTAATCATAACTCTCCACGACATCCTATTACTTGTTGCTAGTAGTAGTTTTTTTTTGCATTTGTAATGTCTGTTCCATTATCTGTTCCATCTTCAATTTTTGTATCCAACAGCCATTCACATTTCTGCATTAGGTAAATGTTTTGCTTCTTCCCCCTGTTTTCTTGTCTCCAGTATGTAGTATAAATGAAAAAACTCGCCAATACTTCTTTATTCCTCATGTGCCACAGACGCTTTGTCTCTTTCTAAATTGAAGTATAATTAATTAGCATTTACTGCTATTCTCAGCAGGCTACTGTACAATCAAATCACAGCTGCCTCAAAAGTTCTCTTCCTTTGCCAGATTCTCCAGACGTAACGTTAGATTGATATCAACATTGTTTTCCTTGCTTCTAGCAAAATTTCCCTGCTTCATAATACTTTATTTAGTTTACGAAAATTATCTTTACTATTTCCAGTATGATTTCGTTGTCTATTTTAAGTCATAAGAGTATCTAACAAGCCAGGTGCAAACGAATGTGAACTCCATCGTACAATCAGACTCATGAACCACATAACGAAAAATGATATCAGAATTCTCTTGAATAGAAAGTGTAGTAGAAACTGGCCGACGGTTTTCGTTAAAGACACTGAAAAAAGAATGCAATATTTATGTTTACAATGATATACTAAAGATCAATAAAAATGCAGAAAGTTGCATACCTATAATTTATAGATAATGCAAAAGTTACGACCCCAAAATATTTGAACTGCAAGGTCAGCTAGATTATTGGAGAATGATATTAGAATAATCCAGAATTGATAGGGAGTGCAAACGGTCTGCATGCGAATAGAAAATGCATTCTGTAAATACACGACGTGCACAAAGAATGTGATTTCACAAGACATAATCAACCTTCAAACTGGCATATGGTTGAAGGGTTAGAACGTAAGTTTTCCGACACTAACACCCGGGTTCGAATCTAACCATGGGCGATTTGTTAGGAACGTGACTTCTTGATGTTATCGGATTAGGGGGATGATTCCAGCGTGTGGCACGTTTGAAAAGTTCACGAAAACCACATCATGTGTTGACCCTTGTGAGTGAATTTACGTAGACCCAACTAAATGAGAGCCATTAGTGTTTGTGATAGCACGAACTTACAAGCCATTAATACGGAGCCTAATCGCATTGTTCAGATTGTTGTTTACATCAGATTATACGCTATCCCCCAGAAACTGTAACTAAGGTCCGCTCAGCGTAGCGGCAGCATCCAATATCAGTGGACTCTCCGGGAGGTCAATAAGTACAAATGAACCTGAGCAGGTAGATGCAACAGAGATGGGTAACCGCCCCAATAGACAGGCATGCTCGGATAAGAGATACCAGCCATTTGAAATCGTCAAAAATTTAAGAGTAAAAAGATCCTGAGAGTAGTAAAACTTAGTGATATTTATTGTTGTGGGACACGGGTTAACTAATGTAGTAAGTAACAGGAAAAGACTGCACTGCTGTATAATATTAGTAATCCTAAATGAAAGTGAATGCTGGACATTTCGGTCCACAGATAAAACGAGAGTCGTGGTCCTACAGAAGAATGTAACGTGGCGTTTATAAGGATGAATGAAACAAAAAGACGCATATAAATGATATAGGAAATAAATATGATGAAAGCAAACTTAGAGAACAACTGTTCTGATATACTGTAGGCTAAACGTAAAATACAAAGTAGAAAAGTGAAAGCATTACAAGTCGGGGTTGTGACATCGGGGTTGAAAGACAAGTGCTGTATGTTTGAAACAATTTAAACCACTAGTAAATCAACGGATGCACATACAAAAGTGAAATATAAAAATAAAAAAATATTTTATAAAATTCGTATTTTTTAACCATTTCACCCCAGGAAAGGCATTGGAGCCACAAAGACACAAGGGGTTATCTATTGTGAAAGAATATGAAAAAAGAAAAAAATTATTTAGGAGTGAGAACAATAGAAAAAAGTAATCAAGGAGACGGCAGATAATGATTGACATTGCATTTAAATCTTTGAAGGTCAATGTCGGCTTGAAAGAATAGAACCGAAATAGAGTTCCACAGGTGAGAGATGTGTGAAAAGAAACTGTTAGCACAGAAATCACGTTTATATTGAACTAATTCAATTGTGAATTGATTAGACCTTGTCAGCAATCCAGTACATCGATTAAATTTTTAGGCTGGCTACCATATCAAAGATTTCCTTTGAAGAATTAACATTAAAGTATTTATAGAAAACGCACATAGATGCTATATTACGGCGGTGGGAAAGTAATGGAAGCTGAGATGCCAGATCATGACCAATAATATTGCTAATTTTTCTCTGGATTCTATCAATATTCTTAAATATATAGTAGCAGTACCAGGCCATATGTGTCAACAATATTCAAATCAAGAACGAACGGTAGACTTATAAATACGTAAGATAGATTATGGAGACAGAAGTTTTCCAACAGGACACAATGAAACCACTTTCTTTGCAACAGACCTGGCAATGTTATCCTGAGAAGGCGCATTGAGCCACTCTCCTGCTGATGGGTGACAGAGAAGGGTGTCTACTAGTAAATCGATAATTACTTTAAGCAGATTGCAGTTTTGATAAGAACATTCTCAAAAGAAAAGAGTAAATATCTCATCAACTAAATTCAATCATAATTAGTTGATTTTGAATAATAACATTTATAAAATATATAAGTGATGTGTAAATAGACAAAGTATAACTTGTGCAATCGACCCAGTGAATCAGTTTATAAATCAGAAAAATATTTACGTTACAAACTACAAATTTCTAACAGTGTATTAACGTTGATTTCTACTTTTTCTTCTTGACTTTTTTTTTCCAACGGGCCTCTTTCTTGCCAGATGATGTCTCGCACTGCGACGTTTCGATGCTGTCTAAGTAGGCGATGCCCGGGATGTTTCTGTTGCATTGCATTTCTTATGCTTTCATTCTTCGTTGTAATTCTGCTGTTAATCTGCAAGTTACGCATGCGTACAGAAAGACTGAGATGGAGAACGTACGTAACTATAGGACCTTTGATTTGAACCAGCTGTCTTATTTCGATAATTTAAAAGAGTTTGACTGATATAGACACGTCCTAACAGCCAACAATCTTTCCCCGACCATTCTAAAACGTTCGACTTTCGGCAAAAAAAGAAACACGCAGAGGTAAAAATGGACAATCAACATCACTAAGCGGCCTAGGAGGTCATCCACAGAGATTCAGACACGTGTGTGCAACAAATAATCTGATACACTACACCAATATATATATATATATATATATATATATATATATATATATATATATATATATATATATATATATATATATATATATATATCAGGACTCAGCTAGAGTAGATATGTCAGTAAGTCGAAATAAAGGTAAATCCACCAACCAGTAAGTTTTTCCTACACCTACTCAAAGACAAATCCCAAGGTACATTTCAAACTCCAGAAATGACCATTTCTTTCTATCGAAGTAATTTTGTTTTATAAACTCCCACTGTGAATGCATATATATATTCTTATGTCATGGTTATAAAACATTCTACTGATATGTCTATTTTGTTCGTTGTGTGCAGTAAGGCGATCAACGAACAATATTCCATTTTTATCAACCAGCAGTTTCTTTGGTAGCCTGTAATTTCAATGATAGAGAAAAACCGAATTCATGTATTGAGAACACTACCGGCGCCCTATTCTCTGGATGTACTTATATTAATGATCGGCCCTCCCTCTGTACTCACATTACTCAGCGTACTCTCTTATATGTCAGCTAATAATGCACCAAATATAAGTAACCAACACGTAAAACGTACAATATTAATAATAAGAGAAAAAGGAACTTCAAATGCACATAATTATGGAATCATTCAACCCAAAACTAAAATTGCTCATTTTTAGAAAAGCGAAGTTAAAAATGGTTAGATATTATCACTGAAGAATTTACATTAAATTTTGATTGACATGGCTAAGAATTAAGAGCCAAAATTTAGAATTTAAAGTTTCTCAATAATGGTTCCACGGAAACCTAAGGTTCCGCAAAAGGTCCCAAGCTTCCGCGAGAACAGGTGAGATAAACTAATGCAATTTTGAGTTTTTGTTCCGACTATTATAACCGAACAATATAAATTTTATTTAGCATTAACGAAAAATTTGACAAGGAAATATTATTTTTTCCTTAAGCCAGTTATTCCAAAATATATACTATGATATTTACCACGTGAACTACGATGAGAATAAAATACGAAAGATATGGTATACAATTTTGTTTTTGCGCAGGAATTCCTTCAGATATGTAATTTATTTTAAGGGTTAGGCAAGGGTACAAAGGTTGAGAAACGCTGATCTAGATGAATAACAGGTGCTGTAAACTTGGATGTGTTTCGCTGTAATGGATATGTAAATACTCAGAATCGGAAATCGGAGTGTCGAGTTCGAATTCCAGTCGGGTTTGTTATATTCATTTACGCTCAAATACCCTTGGGAAAGTAATGAATCCAGCTCTTCTACTCCTGCTATGGGTTAATTAGTAGAACTTCTAATTATAAAAAGCGTTATCATCTCCCTAACATGCATAAAAGTTAGAAAAAATATTCTGGTTTTAGATAACCTGCAAAAGATTGATAAGTTATAAGAAAAAAAAAAAAAAAAACAAATCAATCTAACAATCATCTTAACAGACAGAAGTATAATCGGGAGCGTTTGATGACAATCCTATGGGCAATATTCACATTTATCGGATTAAACCAAGCATTCTGTATTTTGACATTTAAGGAATGTTATGAAATAAAATGAAATCTCCATAAATCTCGTTCATGTGTCTCTTCTGCTTTCTATGCTTATTTTGTTAATTATTAGTTACGATATTTAACGAAATATGTTGTACTTAAATTGAATGACATCTTATTCATGTTTATCGCTATAGTTATATGTATTTGTAGCGGTTTCATATATTTGGAATAATATCTTTTTGCATCTTTGATAAGGAATTATCGGCCTTCATGTTATGTTTTATTGCTGACTGGTTTTCCGCTATTCGACTTATTTTTAGTTATTATCAGATAAATGGCACATTATCCTGTGTGATAATGTAGTGATTATGTTTGATTTGTCCTTACAGGAAGGAATTAACTCAAGAAAACCTTTAAGGCAGTACAGAATAAAGTCGAATTATAAATAAAACAACAATTAATTAGAAATACATATAGAAATATACTTGCCTTGTTCAAACTCGTGATTACGCCTGATTATATACTCCCTCCCAGAAAATTTGACTAGCGTCTACTCAGCATGTCTTTCTTCTATTTACCGTATCTCTTCAGTACGTTAACAACCATGGCTCTCCACAATTTCCTTTCTTTTGCAGATAAATTTATCAGTAATAAATTTAGTATTTTTATTATATCTTAAAAACCGTGTTCCACAATTTATTTGCTCACGCTCACTAAGTCATTTAAGCGCAGGTTTAATATGTCCGTCTTGAGTTCAAACGTTCGTTATTCTCAGTATTCTTCGATGTAAGAGCATTTATGTTGCTTTGAATCTTTTCTTAATCTGTGAGGGGACTGTTCAGTATTCATTGCAACAGAGGAAAACTGTTAGGGCGTCACAGTTCAGTTCTCTTAAAGTTGCAGTCACCTGAGTATTCATCTGCGACAGTGGTTGGTTAGCAGTTAGAACGCGCGGATAAGCTCGAAAACCATTTATTAGGTCTGTCTACAAAAATATGTGTTTGATAACTCTGTATACATCTATGATGAATATAGGGTCACATATTCACCAGGCTAGGTGTTGCGCTTTCACAAGCGAGAAGTTTTTTACGAGCTTCAGTCGTTACCCATTTATTCATATATATTTTTTTCTTGCTTTGGCTGTATAATTCTGTCGAAGAAGACAAAATAGGTTCATATCTTTTGCACAAAAAAGAGCACAAATCTCGATTAGACTTTGATATCGATACGATACTTACATTCTCTGCTCTTAAAAAACAACACGACAAACAAATTCATATAAAGAGAGAAATATATATATATATATATATATATATATATATATATATCCACACACACAGACACACACACACACACACACACACACACACACACACACACATATATATATATATATATATATATATTATAAACAGAGCATTTACTTAAATATTTGTATCTATAAAAAGAATGTTAAACATAAAAATATCTTAAAATAATTTTCGGACTTTGTCCATTTCACAATGTGTGACGTCATTTGTTTACATTTGATACGCCATAAGCAGACATGAATGTGCGTGAGAGATTCATGGAAGATTGAAGTTTAAAAACAGCAAAATTCGAACATGCTAACCGGACGCTCCTTCGTGGCCAAATCGGTAAAGGCACGTCAAGCTATATGACGGTGCCGTATAGAATACAGGCTCGAATCCTGTCGGAGGACTAATATTTTCTCCGAAAATTTCTCGGACATTCAGGCCGGTAAATGTTGTTTAATACTGTTTATTATAAACAGAACATTTACTTAAATATTTGTATCTATAAAAAGAATGTTAAACGCAAAAATGTCTTTATACATATATAAATTTATATATATATATAATAAAAATTGGTGTATTCTATATTTGTGGGTAAAAAGTTCTCAGTATCAGGGATAAAGCGCCTGGGATGTCAGTGCAATCATGAATGGTTAAAAAATTACAGCAATTCTCTTCTTAGATTCCTTAGCAAAACGAAAACCCCCATATTTTCTAGGACGGAACCGATACTAGCAGAAAGAATTGGTAGGTAAGTACATAGACATATCTACCAGCGTTTCATAAGTGTTTGAGTATTTCAATTTTGTCATGGACACACACACACACACACACACACACACACACACATATATATATATATATGCTAGAATATGGATGATTGTTCGAGGTTGCTCCACTGAAGGTTCAGGTTATAAGACATTGAAGTTGATTTCAACATTGCATTGTAATAAAAGTTATTTTTTTATGATTCAGTTAAATATTTCAATCTGTTTATGTCATCATAAATCTGGTTTACAAGTTAATGTTTTACGTTTTACTGATTGTTTAGAGCATTTAATAATAATTGAAATTCCGGGATAAACATGAATTTGAAATCAGATTAAGATAAGAATATTCTAATATGGCAAGAAAATATTTTAAAATCATATTTACATGAAAATATTTTTTATATATGCCGCATACTATTTTTAACTATTTGAATTTTTGTTTGTTGCAAGAAAGCTAAAGTATATAGAATTACTCTACAAAAAACTGTACGAAACGAGAAGGCGGGGTTTCTTTGAGCCTCTCTAACTTAAATATATTTTAAATAAAAAGAAAAATTGAAATAATAATGCGTACTTTATAACCAACTTGTAAATCATTATACGCCGTACGGAAGTACGACAAAGGCACACCCGCACGCAATTTTAGTATCATATATATATATATATATATATATATATATTATGGATAAATTAATCTCATAAATTACTATATATAAACATAAATGAAATAGTAGTAGTAGTAGTAGCTGTTGTGAATCCAGTGGTGGACAGAGGTTTTTCCTAATAACTTCCAGAATGATAATGACTGTGTTAAACTCCGTCATGTCTAACCAGTAAAATGTTCTACCTCATTTGTTTGGTTGCTTTTGGCCTTTCCAAAATTTGTTATCCACTTTGCATCAATCAGTCAACCTTTTGCTCCATATCTAAAATGCAATGTGTTTACTTGTGTATGTGTGTGTGTATATATATATATATATATATATATATATATATATATATATATATATATATGTGTGTGTGTGTGTGTGTGTGTGTGTGTGTGTGTGTGTGTTATAAATTAACTGATTTAAAATATTGTTTTTTCGCTTTTGTAGCGAGAAAACATTTAAAAACATATTAAATCAGTTAATTTATAATATTAATGCTCTGTAAAATTACATTGAACACTATTTTGTATAAATAAAATATCAATAAGAACACCGGATTATATCTTACTGTTCTTTATATATATATATATATATATATATATATATATATATATATATATATATATATATCCTTTCAAAATCGAATCGACTTGGTAATTCATTTTTCTGTTAAGCCGATTCTCATCCGACGACCTCTCAGGTGGACCAACAGGGAGGATCCGGATTTCTACGACATGATGAACACCCTCCACGCTAAAAAAAGAAATGACAACTTGGCTGGAGGGTGTCTTCGAATTGACATTGGGAACCGGAGAAATTGTGTCTAACTTGTAATACTGGACCATACCGGGATGAGGTGAGGATACGTGTTACAAAATTGCATAACAGTTCGCTGCTCTTTTTTTTTTTTTTTTGCTTCACATTAAATTGTCTCGATTCTTTATATATATAAAAGTATTGTTAAGGAAAAATAGGACAAAGTGGCCAAAAGTTTCGCACGACTCGTTTCGTTCTTCCAACGTTTAGTCCAATGAAGTCCTGAAGGACGAAGACAGTCACGCGACAGTTTTCCAGGCATAGATTTCTCGTAATTCTTCATCGATATATATATATATGTATATATATTAAGAAATGGACAAGGTCCGACAATCCACAAAGCAGTAAATTCGACCTTGTCTACCGAAAGGTTCTTTGTGGCCCAGAGGTAAGGCACGTCAGCGTAAATAACGGTTCCGTATAGGATGCAGGTTCGAATCCTGTCAAAGAACGAATATTTTCTAAGAAAATTTCTCGGACATTCAGGCCGGTAAATGTTATTTAATACTGTTTATCATAAACAGATCATTTGCTTAAATACTTGTATCTATAAATAACAACGTTAAACATAAAAAATGTCTTTAATAAATATATATATATATATATAAATGTGATTATATATAGACCAGGAAACAGTTATATTAAATAGTGCTCAATGCACCTATAAAGAAGAAAAGAAAAATTTAACGTTCAGAGCTTTCAATTTCGAAAAAAAAAATCAACGCTTACCCTGTTTCAGACTTTTGGTATCCTTAGGCGGATCGGGCCAATATACAATTATGCTGTTTTAATGTTAATATGTTAATGTTAATATGTTGACATATTAACATTAAAACAGCATAATTGTATATAAGGATCTTTTGTTTTGTTTTGTTTTTTACGTATATATTTTTCTTCATACTGTCGGATCTATATCCATATAATTGCTTATATATATATATATATATATATATATATATATATATATATATATATATATATATATATATACAAATATATATATATATATATGTGTGTGTGTATGTATAAATTATATTTCACGTTGCGCTTATATATATGTATATATATATATATATATATATATATATATATATATATATATATATATATATGTGTGTGTGTGTGTGTGTGTGTGTGTGTGTGTGTGTGTGTGTGTGTGTGTGTGTGTGTGCAAGAACTCTATTGATTATTATCAAAGGGTATAACGTCCGACTGATAAATCAAACAAAACATTAGATCGAACATCGGATTTGACGTTTTATTTTGGATAAAATTCTTTATTCATCAGCGATGGTGCAATTGTTATAGATAGATATGGTTAAGTACTGTTGCTGTCTTCAAACCAGGTTTCCTTCCGCAATATACTGCCGGCTGTTATCAGATTTCTCTCAATAGATTTATTCGCCCTCGCGTTCAATATCAGCAGGAGAAAGCATTCATTTTATTGGCAAACATATATGCACTTGAGTTAGATTATAAAATTCAGAATTTCTTTCTGCTTTCTAAACCAGGTTCAAAGAATATTTCATCGAATAAAAGCCTGCAAATTTCGTCGATCTGACATAACTTAGCGGCATCTCTGCGCCTGGCTACTCATACTAATGTTTCATATTCAAAATGGAAATTTTCCATTCATCTGTTTTAGATGGTGATGACTAAGTTTTCTTCCGTTTTTCCGAGCTATTAATCTGGGCAGGCTTTCCAGTTTCAGCATAATAAGGCGCGAATTTATCAGCTAATATAGATTAGCCGGGTATAGATGAGATATTAAAACTCAAAATACTTACATAAGAATTTGAATATCAATCAGAGAAATTACTAGAAGCAAACAAATGCGACCGCAATTAATAGTAATATGATACTCTAGACTCACTCTAATGAAAATTAGCGGTCAGCCCATAATTAACGTACACTCACTGTCAATTATTAAAGCTTCTCGTATATAGTCGCATGTATTCTTCTGTCTTTTCTCTAAATACTTTCATAGCAATTGCTCTGACAAAACTTTTTCCTTAGTGGCCGGACTAAATGAATTTAAGCGTGCTGCTAAATTGCCATTTAGGTATCACGTGTTTACTTTTGAAATGCATAAATGCAACCGCTGCTTCTACTTCAGCAGCTTATTTTCTCGCACTTCCAACCTGTGTAACCCCCTTCTGCTTACTTGGAACATTTACTTTATCTAAGATTTAAAGATATATGTAGCGTTATTTTACAAAGTTAATCAATTGTTGATGAATTCTGCTATTCTTATTACAAATTAAACGGAAAAAATCCTAATGTACTTTTATATATCTGTGTTTTTTTTTCAGCTTATACTCTGTTTTAGCCAATTCCATAAAAAATTCCCGCAACAGCAAAATATATCAGCAGCATAGTACATTCTTAGTAGTAATGTGATATAAGGGATAACGGCTTTGATTGAAGAATCCCAGAGCCGAGTTCGTATTCCAGTCGATTTCATTACATTCACTTAGGAAAGTATGAATTCATCCCTTCTCCGACCACCCGGCAACTATGATTAATTAGCAGGATAGACTGGATGTTATAGACTTGGATGGCGATAAGCCTAAGAGAAGTAACATTCTGAATTTAAACAAGCCTTTTCATGTCTGGGCGCCATGCAGCTCTCTTGCCCAGAAAACTTCACTGTAACTGCGACTGAAGTACATGTTGGGCCCTTACGATTCTAATGATTTACCGAACTCCTCATCGTGAAAAGTGGGGAAATAAAATCAACATGCCGAGTTTCATTTCCGGTAGAGGTTTTGTTCATATCGGGTTAATACCTTTGAGGAAGGCGCGGATCACCTCTTTTAAACTATGGATAATTAGTGAGATAGATAGGGCTAGGTAACCTCAACAATGCACTGCAAAAATGGTCAACACTGAATTTCATAATCTTGGAAACTACAAAGGAAAATAATTCTAATATCTCTCCAAAGAAGGCGTGGTAATTTGTATTTGTAAATAACAAGCTTCTAATTCGCAATAATTAGTAGCTATCGGACGGCAATTAAGCAAGCACCTGCGGAGGGCTCTTGATTGGGCCTTTGGCTTGTACAGGAGTTTGAGAGTCCCTACGTCTTTGCATATTCTCAGCATTGGTGTTTTTTTTCTGGCTGACGTTTGATCTTGGTTTTCATTTACACGGGACTCTCTTTTTTTCGCTGCAGCCTTGGCTCTTTAGATGGCAAACTGGTTTTCTGTTCGCAAAGATTTCTTTTTGCTGCCGTATGCGATAAGCAAGAATAAGCTACAGAAAAAATGAAAATTGATATCTGCATTTATGTATTGCATTACAACTTAAGCTTATCCTTTAAAAGTTGAGCAATATTTCTTCTGCCGTCTCTGAATCTGAAGATAATTTGATGTACATAGGTTCTTACTTACCGTACAAATTATTTTTTATTTAAGGGATGACTTTCGCTGGATATCGCAATTAATTTAAATTATTCCTAAATTTATATTCAAGTTAAAAAAATCACGCAAAAGATCACGTAAAAATCTCCGAAAATAATCGAAGTAATGAAAACCTGGGATCCAGAGTTTCAGGATTGCAGGTCTGGATCCGGATCGGAAAGTTTTAATTTGTTCACGGAATCGGCCTAATCCCAAAATGGTACATGTTGGGCCACGGCTTCTAGGAGTAAAGTCGAACAATTGTAACACACTGACATTCGCATTTATTTATATAGACATAAGGAATCTATGGAGCTTCATGTCTTCCGAGAATCTGATGAGATATGGCATGAAAAAAATTTGAAAAAGTAATCTTTTTAAATTAGGTGAATTATTATTTGTTTCAATAACTTTTATGATATTTACAAATGTTATGTCTGTAATGCAATTTAGTGTGACGAATCTGCAAAATCACGACAATAATGTCTTGAGGATAAAAAAAAATTATCTTATAATGTCACCTATTCTTCAAAATGACGCAGAAAACAAACTTACTTGTTAATTAACATATGAATAAGAACAATTTAATTAATCGAAAACACGGAGATATTTCCATAAAGACAAAAGGGAAATTGAAGGAGATATCAAATTTGGTGGTAAAATATAATTGTCGGATTTATTTTTGGAAGCATTATTTAGAGAAATCGGAGAGCCGGGTTCGAATCCCAGTCTAATCTATTACATTCACTTACATGCTAATACCCTTGGGAAAGGTATGAATCCTCTTTTTCTCCCCCTAGTTAGGTAAATAGTAGGCCAGACCGGGTTCTATAGCCTTGGATTGCATTTGGCAAACTGCTGCGGGACAAAAATCTGCCTCATCAGTCATATATCGAAATATACATGATCACATAAGCGTGTGTCACGCATGACACATAACAGACTGATTTAGAGAAATCAGCGTACAGAATGAAATGGCAAGATAATAAATTAATCACAAAACGACATCAATAGAAGCTGCTTCTTCTCAGCCATTAAAAACCATCATCCAGGCTTTGAATCCAATGATTGCCTAGAACAGATAGCAGAAATATATAGATCCACAAAGTCGTATATGTCTGAAGACCCCAGTAAGGAAATATTTCAACACTCATCACGAGTACAAGGAAGAAATGAGTGTTCCAGTTTATTTAATCTATTCTAAGACTATGCCACGTGCATATGCAAGTATAAGTCTGATAAACAGAACGACACTGGTGATTTAAGCATTTCCTACCATATCCGAAACTAATCTACGAAAAGCGAACAATGTTCCTTCTTTCCCTGTATATGCCAATGTACTGATAATTTGAAGAGCCATGCCGAATATCTAAGTAATCAGTTGGAATATAATGATCAATGATCTTAAACAAAGGACCAATCACCTCTACTAAGTTCTCCAAGAAATACAACTTAATAAAGACATTTCCAAAACTGAAACTATGGTCAGGAATTGGAATGAAAGTATGATCGCTCGTACACATTATCCGCCATAAAAATTACGATTGCAAATGTGGGAAGTACTAAACACTTTAAATACCTCTAGGCATTGACATTTTAAAAGTTTTTATGTAGAAGATAATGAATTTGAACATACTATGTGAAAGGAATGGTTTTATCGACAGTGAAATTCATAAAAATAAACAACTTATGTAACCAAGCTACAATCTTAGCTGGTATAATTAGATGGGGACTTGCATATGGATGTGGTGCAGGGTGAGAGTTTATTTCGGAAATATATAAATTGTCAGTTGTATACAAATGCTTTCTCGGGCCAATGAGTAAAATGGTATCCAGTGAATGTTGGTATTAGCGAAAATCATAATTTTCATACTTCCTGGTCATGTGGTAGCGGTTAACAAAGATCTGTACCAAATAACAAAAACTCACCACTTGAGCACTTTCAACAGCAGCAATGAGTAAATTCGATATCACATTTAAACCGAAGAGAAAATAATGATGTAATGTGCCACAATATTTCGAAAAAATATAGATGAGGAAGTACCCCCACCCAATCAATACTGGAAAGAGAGTTAACAGTTAATGGAGGTAAGGACACTATTTTACTGTCAGATTGTTTTACGTTAAATATCATACATATTTCAAGCGGCAGTGTCACTGGCGACTCGATCAATAAATGCCGAATGTTTTCTTCTAAAAACAGTTGATATTGCCATAGAATTACAGTATTATGGATTATAGGCACCTCGACGTGATGTAATAGTTAGCAAGTTATTTCGCTAGAATAATTACGACTGAACAGTGAGGTCGATCTTCACTGGGTGCCCCCATACTTTCTGCCTTGTGCCACATCTACGCTACGCTTAGAAAATAAGGGCACCTCGAGGTGGTGTAATGGTTAGCTTGTCTCGCTAGAAAAATTACGACTGAATAGTGTGTTCGATTTTCACTTGGTGATCCATACATTCGGCCTTGTGCCATATCTAAGCTACGCTTGGAAAATCACTATAATTGGGAACAGTGCTCCAGTCTGTTCATTAGTGTCAAACTCTCTGCCTTGAGCAGAGTGGAACCCGGACGAGGCTTTTTGCCGGAGATCAAAATTACCTCCGGGGAGGTATACGGATCCTGAACCCATTTATCCGGGTTTTAAGGGAATATTTTTGGCCGAGCCTACGGGCTGGGAGAACCCACGGTAAACTCGGTCTTGTGCCACATACATCCCTCGTGATGGGGCTATTAAACATAACAGTATTATGGATTGTGTTGGACAGGTGATTTTAAATCACGTAAACTCATATTGATATATAATATCGAAATCATTTACTTTAAAAAGTGATCTTTAATTTATAGTTATTTACTTGTTTTGGGGATAGATCAATATTAGTATTATATATTCTATGCATTTACGTGGATCGGTGATAGGCGAATATTGATTGTTTTGTATCTTCGTCTAAATTTATTTACTTTGTTCAGGGATACGTAAATTTTTGTTGTTATTATTTGTGTTAATAACTATTTACTTGCCTTGGATATAAGTAAATACGTACTTAAAATTGTCCAGTAAAATGTTTTCATGTGGAATTAATTCACAAATTACTTGAGATTTTTTTTACTATTACGGTATAAAAACATCAGAGCAAATTGAATAAAAAGTGTCCTCAGTAGCAAGCAACTGAATAGGATTTAAGATATAATAGACCAAATTAGAATAAAACCGTCCTAGAATTTCCACCAAATATTTTATCTCACTCATTTTCTAAAATAAAACCGACTGTTTGAAAAGGAAATAAATTATTTATAGAGTCGGGGAAGTGAGAACATTTTCATGGACTGACACATTTGCCAAAATATATGAATAACATCAGAAACTTTTTTATGAAAACTAAAACAGACCGAACGTCCAAACACACATACCACTTAGTAAGTACGCATTTTACATTTTTCAAAAACACTATATTACAATTATATATATTTGTTACAATCATATTTTTCACAAATTGTTATGTATATTTGTTTAAGACTTTACCTATATTTAGTAAGCGTTTAAATGTCCTTCTTCAATATTGCCAAATACTTCGAACATCTGCAAAACACGATGACACATAGCACAAACAAATCCTGTTCTGCATCAATTTCTGTAAATACATCCAAGATAAAAAATCTTTTAATTCGTCCACTGCGTGGGGATTACTCTCATAAATGTTGTTATTTATTAAATAGCCGAAACGGAATGGTGCTAAGTACAGATAAATGTGGTGGGCATTCGATGCCGCACGTTCTTCTGAAACGACGCTGGAGAAAGAATTGGTTAAGGTAGACCCTTACTGCCAAAGCATAATGGGGAGTTGTTCCATCTTGGATTTGTGATTTAGATAATTTAGATCTAAATCGTGAAGCAAAAAGTGAAAAATCTGTAAGCCTACTTCATATATATATATATATATATATATATATATATATATATATATATATATATATATATATATATATATATATATATATATATATAGCGATTCTTTACAGCTTCGTCACTGAGGAACCGGTAGGACAATTGGTTTGACGCATCGTAAATTTCCGTTTTCACATCTCGGTACTGGATCCTCACGCTGGTGATTCTGAAATATAGAACGAAACGGCTGCCCAGTGCATTCTGCTGAGGTTTCATCTAGACTCGATGAATTACTTAATTATGATTATCTGAAATCCTCTTAAAAATTTCTATCATATACATATATATATATATATATATATATATATATATATATATATATATATGCGTAGTACGTAGTGGAAAGTTTTTAATGCCCGTGACAGAACGAACATATTCAGTTGTGTGGATATTAGTTTCTGACATTGCGTTACACGCTTTTGCAATCATGAGAAAAAAACTTTTTTTCTGATGATCGAAAAAGCATGAAACCCAGAGACACAAACTAATATCCATACAACTGAATATACTGAATATATATATATATATATATATATATATATATATATATATATATATATATATATATATATATATATATATATATATAATCCTGCGATGGGTTCTTTGTGGCACTTAGTGCACCAGGTCTCTGTATATTCGGCCCTTCACAAAGTGTGGATGGTCTTGCACGAAACCTTCACCACTATAATCAAATCTCATGTGCTGTTGTCGGGCTGTCGGTTTCCTAGGAACTGATCTACTTGACCCTCATACGTCGAATTCGACGAAGGAATCGATTTTCTATAATCCAACATATTTTACTTTAAGTAGATTTGGTTAAATAAATTTGACGTATCATGTCTATTTATTTTAGTTTTCATCTTTTCAAGTTCATGGATTGATAGTGAGTTTCGTATATTTATACCCGAGCGTTGTTTTCTTCTTGTGTGGCTCTGTAACAGGATCACACATCTGCTAACACTGGAAAGGTTCTTTATATTTGCTATTACTAGCGACAACAATGGCAAATTTAAAATGAACAATAATTTTTGGTACGTTGCGAGATGAAAAGTTAAAATCAGATGAAGGAATATATCGCAAAATAGATCAAGAAAACTTTCATTGATGTGTAACCAAACTCATTATCATTGCGTGAATCATTTTTTTCTTCATATACGCATATCTCTGACCACAAGGCGCCAATGCTCGATATTCATTCAATATATGATAATAGCTATTTAATAGATATTTCACAAATGGTTATCATAATATTTACACTTAGTTGGCAAAATCTCGACTTTTCACAAATTATTCATGGGGTGGTATAAATCGGCTCTATTAAACAATATATATATATATATATATATATATATATATATATATATATATATATATATATATATATATTATTTACATTATTCGGACTATTGTCCTCATCTTTGTTGCCATGTTTATTACAAGGTTTAGGCCGTTGTACTCTCCGGCCTTCTTCAGATGTTTGGAATATCGAACTGAACATTTTATTTCGCTCACTGGTGTAGACTGTTCAAGTTCCACGTGCCATGTTTAATGGATGTCAGTTATCAGTTATCTCCTGTTAAATTCCCACCTGAAAGTTCTCCACTGCCTTAACAAGCAATATATATATCGACTCTCCCATCGTGTACGACGTTTGAGAGTCAAGCTGCTCAGGTTTTTTTTTTTTTAACTCACAGCCAGACACTAGTACATGTGATTTGTGGTAAAGGCTTTGTGCAGAACCAATCCCCGCTTTTTGAAGGGCCGAATACAGAGACCTGGTGCACTATGTCCACAAGGTCCGCAAACGACCCTCCACATGTTTTGAATTAAGAGTTGTTTTTCTCCTATACCATTTGACATCCAAGGCTATAGAACCCAGCCTGTACAGCAATTTATCCGTAGCTGGAGGAGAAGAGTATTCATACCTTTCCAAATGGTATTAGCACGTCAGTGAATATAATAGTTTTGGCTGGAGTATATATATATATATATATATATATATATATATATATATATATATATATATATATATATATATGAGTCCACCTGAAAATGTATATACAATTGAGGAAAGTAAAAACTTCTATGGATATTGTAAAACTTATTACTAAATTTACTTAAAATTTAAACTTAAAACCAAAATTTATTCGGACATCATGAGATTAAATTTAAAAAAAACTTTGGCCTCTACAATCAGAAGAGATATGGTAGCAGTTAGATTCCAGATATTCCAGTACGGCGAACTGGTGCTTGGGCAACGTTGGGCAAATTTTCTCTGGGATTGCATTTTCAATTTCTTGTGCAAGGGCCGCCAATGTAGTTCGCTTTTGCACGACACACAACATCCTTGATGCTGCAGCCATGATCGTATTGCCATCTCTCGAGGAAATATCTAAACGTAAACAGTGCTATTGCAATTTGATAAAACTACGAAAGACATTTTTTTCCTTTACAGAAATGTTATATATATATATATATATATATATATATATATATATATATATATATATATATATATATATATATATATAATCCAAGTGGATCCTAGTAATATAAAATATTAAAACTGATCCACAAGAAGTGTTTTATGTTTATTATTACAGATCAACATTAACCACACAATAAAATCCAAAATTACCTCATATGAGTCGAAATAAGCTTACTTCCCATGTAACCATATTTTTGGATTTTTATCGTGTTATATATATATATATATATATATATATATATATATATATATATATATATATATATATATATATATATGTTGTAAGAAGAATAAATTATAAGAATTAAAATCAAAGCTAATCGAGTTTCACTCTTAAATTGTAGGATCTTTAGAAGATGAAGTTCAATATTTTTCGTACTTATCCCGTGATAATTTTCTTCAATATGGATAAGTTTATTTTTCACTGGAATTAACCTATTTTAATTAACCTATTTTACCTATTTTGTTTCGGCAGTTTTTTCGATTTGAGGAACCTGACAGCCGAGTTCGAATTCCAGTCGAATCTATTACACTCACTTAGTTGTAATAACCTTGGGAAAAGTATGAATCCTCTTTTTCTCCCCAACAGCTATGCGCAAATAGAAGGCCAGAACCGGTTCTATAGCCTTGGATGGCAACTGGTTGCGGGAAAAATCTCCCTGGTCAGTCATGTATTGAATGATAAATGATCGCCAATGCGTGTATAACGCATGGAACATAATTGACTGATTGATTCGCGTTTCCTCAAATCTTACGATACTGGGGTTGACCGCTATGTCTACATGTGGACCAAATTATATGTTGTGTACCGTAGAAAAGAAATTAGCAATTCTCTCCTACGGATGTGGTCAGTTGATTCTTTGTGTCCGGAACAACGTCGGGAAATAAAACTGGAATGAGAATTGCTTCAATAATGTTAACAGCACACTTGACAAGACTAACAACAAGTTTATTGAATATTAAAACTGGTGAATACAATATCTCTATTATCTACTGAAGGATTCTACCACGCCTGAGAAATTTAGCAGTAATTGCTGAAGTACGACGAGCCTTACTTATGCATCGTCGCTGAGTTCTTTGAGTTCGCTCCGGCCAGGAGAAGAAGTGAATAGTTTAATAGAAAATTTTATTTTGCAATATTTTAATGAATCCTGACCAGTTATTTCTGGATTTGCTTCTCTTTTGAACCTTTCTTAAGTTCATTTTATTGGTTAAAACGTAATTAAATACTTTTAACTTTTTGCATCTCCATCCTAAACATTCAATCTTTTTGAGAATAAAAATAAATATTATCCGAATATAGTCCATCTAGATCACCATTCCATGATTTCAAGCAATAAAACGGTGAACAGATCCAGAGCCCTGTTTCAAAAATCATGAAAAATTTGCTACAGAGTAAACCCATGAATTAGAAACAAGTGAGAAATTACCAGAAAAGTGATAATTGTCCCTTAAACGAAACGTGTATGGCAGATAACATTGCGTATCGAACCAGAGTTTATGTAGAGCGCCTCCCAATGACTTATATTGAGCGTGTTTTAAATGAGACACAATAAACTATGTGACATTATTCATATAGAAAATATATGGTAATAACAGCGCCCTGTTAAAATAGTCTTGCAAAAGTAAATATTAAAATAAATCCAAACAAATATAAGAGTTGCACGAGGAGTGGGAAATCATGTAAATTTTGAAAGGAGAATTTGCTGATATTGATGTTTCCATATACAGCCTCTCTATTCAATAAGAGATTTGTAATTATGACAAAATATCTAATATGAAAACACTATTAAATATCTAATGTAAAAAAAAAACGGATTAAATTCACTTCCGGTGTATATTTGATGGTCAATATTTTTGGTTAAATGTTCGCATAACTAATCTGGGTATAGATCATTTAAGGCGAAAGCTTAGATCTCGAAACAACTTAATAAAAATTTATTCAAATGTTGGACAATTGTTGTCTTTATTTTCACCCGAAATTAAAGCAAATATACGGAGATTAGAACAGCTCATGATCAAACATAATAGACATTCGTTATTTGTTATATTTAACAGATTATGTTTAAATAATGATCGCTTACCCCAATACACCATATATATATATATATATATATATATATATATATATATATATATATATATATATATATATATATATATATATATATATATAAGTTAGGAAATGTAAGGTAAACTGAAACCTTTTTTCGTGTGACGCGTTTCGTCTTCTGCGGCGTAATCGGATTAAATTGATGTTTACGTTGATATGATTTCACATGTACATTAATGAGTGTAGTCGTTGGGATTGTTATTTTTATTTTTTTAAATATGCGTTTTTTTGTATATAGTCTAGCTAGAGTTTATTCTTTTATCAATTTTTTTATTACGTATTCTGCATTAGGAAAATTAACATTTGTAGTACAAAATATATCTCATTAAAATTAATTTAACATTAATAATTCCATATTTAGATTTGCTTTCATAAATCTCATCAGAGAAATAATACGACGGCTAAGATAAGTAATACATTTCTAATTATTCATATTGTCTTTTTAGAGATATGATTTTAGTTCTATCTAAACTTTCTTTGTCTCTCTTTCTATCTATCACTCTACCACTATCTCACGAACACGCATACATGTATGTATTTCACATATAGAGAGGGAGGGATGTATGTGTGCGCGTCTGTGTATGACATCAAACGGTGTTGCGCATGTATAAAAATAATGTTTAATGTTATTTAATCGCTTTTCACAGATGCACAATCAAAGACTCTGAACACACATTTATATCAATCAGTCTCTTAACAATATAAATACTCAGGTGATATTGCATAGATATCCATGTACACGCCATCCCCAGTGAGACAGTCCAAAATTTATCGGATGTTATCACAACATAAGACCTAATTTCCAATATTCCTTACTACTTTTCAACTTTACTCAAAACCAAGCGAAACTCACAAAAAAGCAATAGTGATATTTAAGAGAGCATGCATAAAAGAAGTGTTGTATATATATATATATATATATATATATATATATATATATATATATATATATATATCCAAGTATAGGATTGGTGTATACGAAATAAATTCCAATAACCAAAAATATTATTCTTATAAGAGTGATCAATACAGAGTATAGCAAATATAATTTAGTCGGAAATTATATGAAATATATGTTATAACATCACTACAAAATTAATCATTTTGTTTCTGGTGTCTTATCAAGTGACGGTGTTGAATCAGTTGATATTGAATCACTTGATAAGACAACAGAATATGTTGAAACAAAATGGCTAAATTTGTAGCGATGTTGTAAATTATGTGATAATTTTTGAATAAATTATATATATATATATATATATATATATGAGATAAGTTATTGTAATTATTTACACAATTTACATTGTTCGGACTGTTGTCCTCTTCTTCGTTCTCATATTCACGACGTTTCGGCCGTTGTACGCTCCGGCCTTTTTCAGGTAATTGGAATATATAGCTGAACCATTTATTTCGTCCACCGAAATAGACTGTTCTAGTTCCACATGGCATACCACTTCCAAACTTGGAACTCCGGCGGACTAAATAAAGGTTTCAGTTCGAAATTCCAATCGCTTAAAGAAAGCCGGAGTGTACAACGGCCCAAACGTCTTGAGTATTACAATGAAAATGACGACAACAGTACAAACAATGTATGTAGAGTAAATAATATATAAATATTATATATGAATTTTTTTTTCTTTTTAAGCATTTCACCCCAAGCAAGGCGGGAAGTCACTAAGATGCAAGGGGTTACAGAAAGTTTAGAGCAAGATCAGATCGGAGGGATAGAATAAAGGATGAGGGTACTGGATAGATCAAGCCAAATGGAGATGTCGTTTGATATTACACTTGAATAGCTGGAGATTATAGCTCACAGGTAATATATATATATATATATAACTATTTATATATATATATATATATATAACTATTTATATATATATATATATATATATATATATATATATATATATATATATTTATAAATAATATATGTACTATATTATATATGCTATATATTTTATAAATGTTGTATATATATATATATATATATATATATAGATAGATAGATAGATAGATAGATAGATATAATAGACTCACACATTATTTCGACCCAGGCACACGACAAGATTACAATACTGTAAACTTCCATTTTTCCATCGGCTTCATTAGAACATTTTCTCTCGGAGACAAGTTGCTATGAAATTTTTGAAATAATAATTGTCACCTAGATCAAATAGTCAGAACAATTGTTAGTTGTTCGATTTTGTTTTGCACCACATAAATATATCAAATTGAAGAACTTGTAACTCCTAGGATAATTTGATGGTAAATTGGACAAAAGTAATCGGCAATTAAAGTATCTTTTGAGCTTGGGCAGAACACGGAATGGGAGGGAAAGGGAAAAACAAACGTTAGTAACAGCTACCGTTTATAAGGTGATGGTAACGACCATGAATGCTCACGTCGTCAAGAGACACGGCTCATAGAAGAAGAATTCTTAATTTAAAATTCTTAAAAGGAGAAATAATGGCTCATGCCTTATACTGTAATAATTAAACCTCTTTTGATGCAGCAAACATCAGTTAATATAGGAGAAACAGATACTGAACATGGAATAAGCAGTATCAGATTAATTTTCCTGTAACACTGCAAATTGCTATAAAACTAAAACATCAACTGAAAAAATGGAGTAATGATTTTACATAGCCTCTTCTGATCGAGACTTTCATATAGATGGCACGCACTGCGCCAAATCCGTTCCGATATATCTAAATTGTTTCCTGTATCTAACTGCTTTCTAAGATCAGTGACTAAAAAATAGTTTGATCAAGTGAAGCCTTATGGCTATAGCAAAGATGGTCTTTCTTTGAACATTGTGGACTGGCGCTAATGAATCTCAAAGAAAGAACTCTACCAAATAACAGAAACTACAGCACTTGAGAACTACCAATAGCAGCAACAACTAAAAGGCTGACTCGAATAGAAAATAATGTCATAAGTTGATAAATTTAATCATTTCTTTTTACAAAATTGTCAGATTTTGTATTAAAATACAGTGTAACCCGGATATAAGAGAGTTGTCGGGACCGGAGAAGAAGTCTCTTATATCCGGGTTTCTCTTATATCCGGGTTTGGTCTATTTTGTTTAGGTAACACAGGCTCTAATTTGGGACCAGAGAAAATTTCTCTTATATCAGGGTTTCTCTTTTATCCGGATCTCTTATATCCGGGTTACACTGTAATACGACCATAGTTATTTTCGTGTTGTTCCCTCTAAGACTGTTATAAAACGCTAAATAATAGTAAGGATTTCAGAGCCCTTGGACCTCACTGACCAATACTTAGAGTTCCTTAAAGTCAACATAGAGGAATACCATAAGACCTATCATTAATTTTGTAAAATTTAGTCTGACTGATGGTATGTCAACTTTAATAAGAATTTAGAAATTCCCGCTCGACTCACACATTTATCGTTACATGTCGGTAAGGATACATTTTTTTTCAAAATCTTTAAAAATGATTCAAATTAAAAATTCGTATGTGTCGTATCGTAGCATGCCAGTGACGATACAATTTTTTTCACAATCCCTACCAATGACTCCAGGTAAAGAAACATTGGAATCATGCCTTCATTAAGATAAAAATGTCGATCTCAGTTTTCATTTGTATGTGTCGATAAGAATTCCGACATTCATCGTGGCATACCAGTGACGAAACATTTCTTTTAAATCTCTAACAATGACTTAAGGCACAAGGAAAATTGGAGGCATGCTTTCATTAAAATAAAAAAGAAATCATTCTCAGATTTCATTTGTTTGTGTCGATAAGACTTCAGCAAGCAAATAATTTAACAAGATGTCTGTTACTATAGAGTATAGACTTTTAAATTGTTTCTGTTTAAAATATTAACGCTTGACCAAGAGAGGAATCCTTCTGAAATCATTTTAGATTTTGACAAAGTATACCAGAGAGAGAGTCATGTGGAAATGAAAAATGAATTGCTTCATTAAACACAGACGTCTTATATGATGATACAACAGTAAATATTTATTTGTAAATCAGTAACTAGGTAAAGCTACGTATAAAATCACTTTTACTTGTTAACTTAAATGTCAGATTTAAGAGTTATATATTCAAAATAATAGAATCCTTGTCGTGGAAAATCATATCCTTGAATTTACAGTATATATTGTGTAACTTTTACTTGCGCATAAAATTCAAATTCCTGTCAAGACTCTTTTTCAATGATTCCATCTGGAAAGGTATATATATATATATATATATATATATATATATATATATATATATATATACAACACACACATCTATATATATATATATATATATATATATATATATATATATATATATGTATGTGTTTGTATATTTGTATATATATATATATATATATATATATATATATGTGTGTGTATATATATATATATATATATATATATATATATATATATATATATATATATATCTGTTCTCGACTCTTGGCAGCTAGTGGTTCGCTTTGTGGTTAAACAGCATTCCTTAGCTGTGATTGGCAGCTGGTCTGGTGTATGTATAATAATATATACCGTGCAAATTCTTATACATTTTTTTACCCAATACAAAGCGCAAAAATCACTCACGATAGATGGTTACTGAATGATGTTGATGTGAGTAGGAGGACGTGAAAGTGTATATATTACGGATATGCAAGATTGAAAACGGTTACCCCTAGATTTGAAGAGGTTAAGTTTGTGGCGTTCAGGGAACAATCCTCACGGGAGTCTTTTAAACAGATTCGCTGCTCTGCGGAATTATCTGCTTTTGTGGAAATTACTGCTTGAAAGTGGGATAGAATATGCGGGAATGAGCTGATTGTAGGTACATGGCCAAATGGGTCCAAGGTGTGAAGTCTGAATTGATGGAACGAAGCAATGTAGGTCGTTTGAACATTTGCGATGGAAATGGCGATAAATTAGACAAAGGCAAGCAACATTTAAACTTTGGGAAAACGAGTTGCAAGGTGGAAAATAAATCGCCACCCTAAATGCCGCGGAAACGTTTTAGAACTCTGTCAAGTTAGGATCCGTCACTTGTAGTAAATTCTCCTTATATTGTCCATAAGTGCTAACTTCTCCAAATCATTAGTTCCTCATCATGTGTTATAGAAATTTAAATTCTCTCTTTCTGATTCTAAATCTAATGTCCTTTTGACTTTACATTTTTTAAAAAATTGTTCAGCATTCATTAACTTACAGATGCTCCGATATTAATTAATAGTTCCACACCATTTTCTTTTTTATATATACATTGCTTAGATTTTGGAAGTCATCTTTCTCTATTCCAATGAGCCTTCGAATTTCGGAGTCACAGTTTTCGTCTAAGTTTAAACACTATCTTGATATTTACATTTTCGGACTTGCTTTGTTTTGTTGTCTCCGATTCGTAAGTCGCCACTTAAGGTGTTTCATTCGCAGTCAACACTAGTGTCTGTTTTATTGGAATTACTGTTAATCCTTACTTTTCGCCTTACATTACAGTCTTCTCTTATTGCTGGATATATTTTTACAATATAAAGCATGCAGATGGCATAATGTTAACAGCACACACACACCACATGTCCATATTATCAACTATAAACAAATATGAAACACATTTCATTGAGTAAAATTGTAAAATGACAGGTTTTCCTTCTGACATGATTTCGTTGGTAGATTATACTTTACTAGTTGCCTATTAGGAGCCCCAGCAAAGTGAGAAAATCACACGTGATAGGAAGTAGTGGAGAGCCATGATAACCTATGTCGTGAAGGGTACGACACAAAGAAGAAGAAGAAGAAGAAGAAGAAGAAGAAGAAGAAGAATTTGTTTAGTGACCATTTCGTATGGATTTTGTAATTCAATTTACGTTCTGCTTAATAGTACAATTAATAGTAGCATTACATAAAAGAGAGTATAAAGCAGGAAAGTAATAACCCGTGCCGCCTCGATATCCAAAAATGAAAACAAAAAAAACAAAAAAAGAAGAAAGCAAGAAAAATGAATATACCATTATTCAAAGAAGAAAATGCTTTGAACAATTTCGTTTATTACTCATATCTAACAATAATCATTCGATGTCTGCATGGATGTTGCTTGAATCTCGAATTCATCAAGGTTTCACAATCAGCAACCGTTTGATTTGCAACTTACTTCGCCCTTTCGATGCACCTTAATTAGAGCAATAAATCGATGCTGGAACAATATCAAAGACGGCACTGAAACCTCGTTATCAGATCTCGTGTCCCACATCGTGATGGGCGGTTCACCGAATCAGTGAATGAGGCTTCATTGAGCCTTTAATGTCACAACGACAACAGTAGTAATAATAACCGACTCCTTTGTGAAAGGCACATGAATATTTGATTCCAGTTATAAACATGGATCCGCAGGCGAGTGGATTCAGATCGGCGTGAACTTCTTGCAAATCACCTATTTGAACATTCGTGTCAGTCGATGTTTTTATGGCATTATCACATCGTTAGGGATTTTCGGTTGCAGTACATTGGCAAGTCAGTGTTACGCTTGATGAAGGAATCCCCGAAAAATTGCGATGTTACCGGATTCGAGCGACTATGGAATATTATGTCACAAATAAACTAACGTTCTTCATGTTTGGAAGACTCGTTTTTCTCTTCAAGAAGTTCGTGACTCTTTACTTTCTTTCTTACTTCTTTTTTTCTTTCTTTCTTTCTTTCTTTCTTTCATTCTTTCTTTCTTTTTGTCTATCTGTCTGTCCCTTACATAAATATAACAGAGAGAGGAGGAGTTTTGGAAGTAAGAGATAGATGAATAGCTAGTGAAAAAAAACAGCGAGATTAGGTACTTAACGAAATCGAGATGCCTAAAAAGGCATATGGTCACTGGCCCAATAGCCTGTTCGTACACTATTTCTTAAACTGAAAATGTACGCTTTTTATCAAGGGACTCAACAGTGATACTGAAGTTTTCATCTGTAATCTTTTCTTAGACTCTAAAGAAAATTAGATTTACAGGTAGAAATAACGTTGAAGGCGCTGTGATGCGTATGCCTGAGTCAAACATCTCGAAGAATGAAAATGCGTACCGCTTTATGCCATGGAGTCTACAGTGATGCTAAAGTTTGCATTTGGAATCTCTTCTAAGGATGGATATCAGAAATGTGTCAATAGAAAGGAAAGGAAAAAAATAAGAAATGACAACGTTTGAAAAACAAAATGTATAGTTGACAGAACAAGGTGCTAGTTACATATTTGGGAATATCGGACAGTTAAATCAATATATCTATCAGCGTAGTGTGTTAGACGACGAGGCAAATTGTGAAACAGAAATCTAATGTTGAGTATTTCTTAAGGGAAATAAGAAATACAAAAAAAAAATGAGGAACGACATCATACTTTTTCTCACGGTTAAAAGAATTAAGAAATGATTGCATGACACTAGGAAACAGAGGAAAAGAAGGAATAATGTTTTTAAGAAGTCTTTAAGAAGTATGATTTCCATGTGTGTTAACAATTAAAATATTGTTATTACTTTCGTTTATTCATTTCTATACATACTGATAGTATAGAACTCATATATGAATATTAAATTAACATATAAAAATTATAAACATATAAAATTGGCCAACTAAGCAAATAAAAATAAATAAATTAGCAGAAAATAGTGCAGAGATATGAAAAAAATAAGACAGCTATTCTAGCACTATAAACATGGGTGGTGTTGGTTGAGTGATATCTATCAAGTCTAATCTTGTTTGCAAAGCGTAACGGTAAAGTCATACAGAGAAATAGTATCGTATTGCCTTATGTGCAATTCGATTTGTGTATTAAACGACTTCGTGTTGCTGAACATAAAAACAATGAATGAATTACATTTCTTGTGTATAACACAACACAATATTACAGCCTTTCCTATTTAAGTTTTAAAAAAGCTGTACAAATATTATACATTAAATAATAGCTGGCACTCGTATTCAAGGATGAGCGTATATTAAGGTGGTTAGCTAATCCCTATTGCAGACGCTCGTTCAGGCATATTCGTGTTTGTTCATCACCCACAGAGCCAACTCGTGCTTTATGCTGTAAATATCCTGAGCAGACCTTAGTTACAATACCTAGGAGAGAGCCTATTATCTATCGTGTTCAATAATCTGAACAAGGCCAGCACACTCATACCCTCTGTCAGAGTGACTTGTGACCTCGTGCTACGAAGGCTACCTAATTTTACCCACAAGCCTTGGGTCACCTCGTGGTATGGTTTTCAGGCACTTTCCAAAGATGTCGCACTATCATCAAACACACTGTTTGTCTGACGATCGTAAAAGCGTGAAACCCAGGGTCACAAACTCCCATCACACACACACACACACACACGCGCGCGCGATCTTGATCTCTCTTTGGATTAAATTTATTTTGGGAATAATCCCTATCAATTACAAATCGGTATTACACACACACACAAAACACACACACACACACACACACACACACACATATATATATATATATATATATATATATATATATATATATATATATATATATATGAGGGCTTAAGCCATTTCAGGACACGTGATTGTGCGTGCAGGTATGTCATAATAAGGCAATGTTAAATAATCTTTTATATCAACGACGGACTAAGAATTAAACTCATGCTGTGAAATGGCACACTGTAAATGTTGCGATGTTTTTTTTGTTTTTTTTGGTAATCGCCTGGTTCATAGAACAAAATCTTTGAAATATTTGGAAACTTCTACTGATGATGAATCGCCTGTAGCTAAGCGCAAAAAAATAAAATAAAATAAAATAAAAAAAGATTCATAATGTTCATATAAATGGCAGGTGGTTATATGCTGAACTTTCTGATGCATCCATGATACAAACCCAGTTTCCTGCTTCAGCATTTTAGGGGGAGTCTGGGAAACGTTTTGACAGACGACGGTAAGTGCGATACTGAGATCCTAGACGTACTGGGATGGCCAGGAACGCATTCCAAAAGCTGAGAAGAGTATTGTGAGACAGGAGGATTTCTTTGCTAACAAAGACAAGAATACTGAACGGTTACGTGACATTTCTCTTTCTTTACAGCGGCGAATGTTGGACGAGTTCCTCAGTGATGAATAAGTGAATCGAGGCGACGCAGATGTGGTTCTACAGAAGAATGTTATATGATATCATGTACCGAGTGTTTGAGCAAGGATGAGGCCTGAAGTTTCTGAGACACATAATGAGAAAGGAGAGCCTGGAGAATCTGATACTCACGGGTTGAATAGAGAGAAAGTGAAACAATGGAAAGCAACGTATGAAATACCCAGAGGGCAAGTGGATAACAGAAAGTTGTCAGCGGGGAGGTGGCAGAGGGAAGAAACTTGTTGAGAGCTGTAAGGGATAGATGGAGTGGAGAGCCCTGATCGCCTCCGTCCTGAAAAGTCACGACACACAAAATGAAAGAAACACGGGTAGGCCATTCCTCTTCTTTCAACAGAGTTATCAGTTTAATTCTGCTGGTTACATTGAGGTTTGAGAAATAATTTTGAAACATCTGTATGCGATGGAAGGCCGTATGTGTTTCCACATGATCCTCTACCTGCTCACAGTGCTGAGTTGACCCAAGACTTGATGGCAGCCAATCAATGCGATCACATCATATCAGAAAGGTGGCCAACTCACTCACTCACTCACTAAATACGCTTGGCAATTACATGTGGGGCGTTGCTGAACTGGCGACTAATCAAAGTCCGCACAATACATCTGATTCATTGAAAGTGTTCAATTACTCGAGTAATATCCAATATCAATACAGACCACGTGATGCTTGCATGTCAAACATTCCGTTCCGTATTTAAAACATCATTGTGGTTGACGACGATTACTCTAACTATTATTACATCTGAGTACCATGTTTTATACTAATAAATTAAGATATTTATTTCAATATTGTTTTTTTACGGTTTTCAATATGCCCTCCAAAAATTGAAGGGCGTTTGACTATTCTGTCGTTCGTTGTTCTTTAAAAAAAATAAACAAAGTAAGACAGACACTAGTTAGCAACTATATTCCGAACTAACACACAGATAAACAAATTAGAGTATTTATTTCTAAAATAATCAAAAACATGTCTGAATAAACATTACTCTGAAGATCGGTTTTGGTGAAACTTAAGTAGGTTGTTCTTGGTTCTTTAGGATTTATTTTAATTATCCCTGCTCTATATAGAGTATTGAGCACTCTACGTTTTAGTTTTATTACTCGCTCATATTTTTTCTTTGTACAAAAAATTAAGGCATTGGGCATTCTTTCTTTCTTTTCCCCAGTTATTTTCCTCAGGTAAAAATTGTTTTGATAGACTTACAAGTTGTGCTATCTAAGGTTTTTTTTTCCAACTGAGTATTACTAGTAAATATATATATATATATATATATATATATATATATATATATATATATATATATATATATATGGCTGTCTATGTGTATTCTTCAGTGTATATGGGTAGATGAATGTGACGGACAATAGTATCCGTATACGCTTTTTATTTAATTATTTAATTTTCTACTTTTTCTGTTACTGGAACCAAGCGAGTGTTTTGTGAAGACTGCCCGTCGTGATTAATCTTCTAGTCACTTTCGGGCAAAACATTCGCCATTTACACTTGTCATATATAGAAGAAATGTGGATAAAGTTCACACACACACACACACACATATATATATATATATATATATATATATATATATATATATATATATATATATATATGTATATGTGTGTGTGTGTGATTCTAAAGAAATTAACACATTTTCATACATCAGCCCATTATATTTTATCACAATAAAAGTTAATTTTTTCAGAGGTTTATTTTTCTTTCAGAAGTTTTCACGAATATTAACGACGGTAGACAATATATATATATATATATATATATATATATATATATATATATATATAGGGTGACGTTACAACAAAACAGTGCTCGATGTAATGTAAAATATAAAAAGATACAGAGCAAGGTCTACATGATATTATAAGACGCTTGACCTCCCATCAACCTCCACTACTTAAAGTGTCATATGCAGAGAGTTGACTTTCACCAAACACAATCTCAGGGCGGTCTGGAAGCATAGGTTTGTCCTTCTGTCATGAAAGTTCAAGTAACTTTTATCATCATTTGTACATATACACACACACACGAACACACACACACACACATATATATATATATATATATATATATATATATATATATATATATATATATGTATGTATGTATGTATGTATTATACTTTATGTTCTTTAAATACTATTCAGACAGTTCTAGTGTACATTTCCGATAAGCAATTTGAAGATAACGTTTGTAACGCTAAAGGCAATCTAATATTTTGATCCAAATGTTTATTCAACATTTAATTAAACAAAGCCCGACTAAAGAATGAGTATTGTGTTTGTTCCGTCAACAGGAAATATTATACATCATAGGTTGGCACTCCGAAAAACAGTTTAATTCATTCTTAATATCACTGTATAATTATCATTGAATCATAATTCATATATATATATATATATATATATATATATATATATATATATATATATATATATATATATATATATATATATATATATATATATACCAGTATAGGTATATATATATATCAGGTTTGCACTCCCGTATTGTTATTATAAAAGAGCTGAAAACAGAGTAGACCAAATACAATTCATTCGAAAATTATAACAAAAACATGTTTGAAAACCAAACTTTCTCCTATTGAGGGGTGTCTGGTTGATTTGAGCCTTTTAAAACTCTTGATACTACATTCAATACAATCATTTCACAAAACACCAGAAATGTTGAAACAAAATGTTTATTTTTGTAGTGATTTTATAAAATGTAAATGTTATAATTTTTCGAATAGTATATATAGATAAATGTATTTTATGTGTTTGTGTGTATATGTATATATATATATATATATATATATATATATATATATATATATATATATATATGTGTGTGTGTGTGTGTGTGTCTCTCTCTCTCTCTCTCTCTCTCTCTCTTTCTCTCTCTCTGTATGTGTGTGTCTGTGCAAATATTCCAAAAATAGGAAAGAACACGTTAGGTAAATAATCCGATCTTCTTTAGTATTTTTTGTTTTTTATTTTTAAAAACAGTGCTCAATACAAAAGTAGAGCCTAAATATATATAAATATATATATGTAAATATATATAGTAAATTTATGATAAACAATTAGTTTTAGTTTTAATAACATATATATATATATATATATATATATATATATATATATATATATATATATAAATTATAATATATAAATTATAATGTATCCATATATATCCGAAACATTAATAAAGATAAATTTAGAAAATGATATGTGTATCGATGATAATTATCTGGACTAACGGCCATATCGCGTTGAAACATTAGTTCTCATCCAATCACGGAATTTAAGCAACTTTGAGCCTAGGTATTATCCACATATGTGAACACATGATTAAACCGGGTGCTGTAACCTTGGATATGTGGGTGGTGTAATGTATAAAGACTTAGAGCGGAGGTCGAATTAAATGTCATTGGCCAATCTTGAATCGAAAACCGACATGTTCGCTAAATTGCGTCAAATTCGCATTGACAAACACGCATTGGACCAACGAGGTAGGCAGATGGCCTATTCTTGTTCGTAAATCTGGCCAATAGATACGTCCAGTGAATGTGCTTGACAATCCGATAATAGGATAAATATCGATAATTCTCATGCCACATCCATTGAGGACGGAGTTTATTATTATGAAGAAGTTATATTGTAAATTAAAAGAGTGTCTAGGCATTTTGAATGCTTCCGCATTTTTCTCCAACGTTTTGAATTCATACTTGTACTTCTCCTGTACTGGACGCCACTCAAAGCTAGAGAGCTTAATTTTACTAGTCTACCTATATCAGAAGTGGACAAACTTGCTTAATCAAAAATCTACATACGATAAAGTCCAGATGTTTTAGAGCCGCAAGTCATGAAATTACGATTTAGATACATAAATATTCTTTACTAACCATGGATATTAAACTTATGTTTTAATCCAAAGAGCTCTCAGTTCATACAGGCTAAATATTTCTTCTTTACCTTTTATATTTATTGTGATAAAAAAAAAGTACCTCAGCTAACATATATCCATGAGCCACATATTAAACATCAAAGAGCCGCATGTGACACGCTGGTCGCGATTTTGCAACTCCTTTTCTATAGATATCAGGAGAAGTGATGGGTTCAGGCTTTTCGAAAGGCCGTTCGAAATTGAGAGCTACTGCTTAAGCGACAATATTTACTCGCCTGGTTGATTTTACGTTCATTGAAATTAGCGTTACTGTAGCGGTTCCTATTTTTATAGATAGATATGTCTGCTGTGAATTTAAAATGAATAAGAATCATCTTCGGAGTTTTATTTATATTGCAACTCTGTATCTTTTGTTATGAACTGGGCTCCTTCAGGGCGTAGTCGATCATGTCCCTTCACATCATCCCCTCTCTTGTAGTTCTTAATAAATTTTGTCATATTGTTATCTTTTCCTAACTCTGTTCTACCATCCATTTGCTCAGACTCATCAAGTACGTTACCCGATGTGCTGTCCCCTTTTTTCCTTTAGTGTGTCTTGTGAGTATCAGATTTTCCATGCTCTCCTTACTCATTACGAGCCCTAGAATTTACAGCTGACTGTTTTAAAGAATAAGTTTCATTTTTGTTTCTATTTTCAATAAAACTTCGTTGTTGCTCACAAGTTCGATCTCTGGTATCCTCAGCATCTTTCTGTAGAACCTCATTTTTGTTGCTTCAGATCCCTTCTTCAACTTTGAGGAGATTGTCCATCATTCACTGCCATGCAGGACAGATATCATGTAACAGTTCACTACTCATTTCTTTGCTTTTTAACGAATATTTTCTGTATCTTAATACTCTTAATATGTTTTGGAACTTTTGGCTATCCCAATACGTCTTTGGAACTCAATGTCGACCTTTCCGTCCTCTGTTGAAACTCTCTGTACTTCTTTGATTTTAGTATCCCCGATTTGAAATTTGAATTTTGGCTTCATCCTTTTAAGCATAACAATGCATACTGCCATTTTTTTTAGATTATGCTTAATCTTTAAATTAGTTTTCTTTTGTTCCATTCTCTAGGAGCTTTTGCAGTTACCTTTCCGTGTCTGCTATCAACTCAATCATCTGCATATCTGATACCTCTTTAAAAATCGTAGAATTTAAAACTCTTTTTCGTATTGTCATAAAGCAACAATTTTCTAGTACAAATATTATCAAATATTAATAATATTTTAAAGATTTTAATTAAATTTATTGTAAATGTGCTTTCGTACGAGTTAAACAAAATACAGTCAAATCGGTTACATGTTCAGGTTATATAAATACAGCTTGACACTCACTGCGCAAACCTCAAGTCAATCGTCTTTTTTTCTGGTTCACTGAGTCGTCTGTGACTATATTGTAAGTGAATATCAAGTCAGAATGAAGGAATTGGAGAATTCACTGTGCGCATGACACGAAAACGTCGGCATAGAGAAGAAAAAGAAGTGACAAAATGGTTTAACTAAAACTGACTCCAGCGACGATTCTTAAGAAATATAGCTAGTATGATGGCAGATCATATTTGATTGTCATGGATGTCAAATGTCAATATTTCAAGTCAGAGATTCAGTAAAAGAGTAAATAACTGACCCACATTTATAATGGCTGTATTATTTTATATAGATTAATTGTTTAGAGCCAAACTCTCGCTTTATCAATTATTAAGTTTCTCAACTTCTTTATTTTAAGTAACTCCTACTCAGGGAGATTATTGAAAATATTTAATTTAATCAGAAAAAATAAGCAAATATATATATATATATATATATATATATATATATATATAAGAGTAATGTATTAATTTCCCTATTATTTTATTATTGTGATTATTGAATATATGATAAATCTCTTCAGGATCATAAATCCCTCTGCCGTGAAGTAAATTACGTACAAAAAAAAGAACGCAACCTTTAAGGATTCCACATTTCAGAGAAATCCGGGTGGGGGGCACAAAGCTTTAGCCTCAAGTGTACATAAGTAAAACTGACTCGTTCATGATTCTTTACACATAACTACATCTTATATATGCGCTGTTTTGACTCTAATTGAAACTTTTCAGCCATAACAAATTAAATCAATTAGAACTTATCATAGATATCAATTATCAAATATATTAAATTTTTGGTAGAAATATCTGACTAATAGCAAGATAGCAGCCAATATTTTCAATTCTTGAATTGTGGATGTCATAACTGAAGATTATTTCTTTTTTCATTTGAGTCAAGTTCAAGAGAAATAAATAGTTGAGTCGGCATAATCATTTATGTTGCTTTTACATTTTAGCGAAATTGATCTCTATAAAATCTAAATATTATGTACATGAACAAACACACACAAAGACAAACGTAATATATATATATATATGAATTCATTGTTGCATGTAATATTGACAAGTTTTGTCTATTTACTTTAATTAAGTTCCTTTCATATTGTCTGATGAGCTTAATAACATTATCATTGAAAGACAAGAGGAAATCAACATATTGATACATGTTCTAATCCTATCTAAGCTTTCGGCTGACATAAGCCATTATCAATGATGACAATTACATTTCAATATATCAAACAATACACAGACAAACAATAATGTTTTTATATATTGTGTATATATATATATATACATACATACATATATATATATATATATATATATATATATATATATATATATATATATAGATAGATAGATAGATAGATAGATAGATAGATAGATAGATAGATATCAACACATAAAATAAGATAGTAAGATAGTCAGTTATACGTATATTTGACCCGTCATATTATTAAAACCTTATGAAATGCAACTTTAATATTTGTTAATGTTCACCTGTGTTATTAAATCATGGTCGGTAAAATATAGTAAGAATTCGGTAAGCAAAATATGTAAAACTATTTCCATGTTGAAATACGATAAATCAATTGCTGGAAATTGCATTCACAAAATTACCGAAACTTTAAAACTAAAGAATATTCGATGCCATATTCTTAATTTCCTGAAATTTCCCAGATAATTCCCAAGCTTAATTGTAACATGTTACTTACTCACTGTTTACATTAAGTCGTAAATGGAGTTTCAAATTTCGGATGTCCTTCGAGACGACTTCAGTTTATTTTTATCGCATTTAAAAATGCATAATATACAGACAGCCATTTGGGACAATATTCTCCAGAATAAATTTACAATGCTTTTACAAATATTTTCTATCACCGAAACGATATTGCCAGCAACGTTAAACTACGATTACTGAATACAAGATTAGTAAATTAACTTACACAAGGATTATATTTACGAATTTTGGAAAGCAAATTTAACATCACTATTTCATGTTATCTTTATTAAGAAAATTGAAAAGAAATATCAACAGGTGTAGGTGCCTTGTGATTTGTTTTTGTTATTATAATCTAATCGTTTATTTACTGATATAATATCGTCATTGTTATTATTTTCCAGCGTAATATTGATTTCATTTATTGGGGATATGAATTTTCACATACAAAATATACAATATTTGAGTATAGCTATCGTCATCCTTTCTCCTTATTCACTTTAACCTTCTAGTAGTCGTGACAGGGATGACTGTGAGGGCCCAACCTACTCTCGAAGAATCGTGAGCAGAAATCATAGCGGAGTGTCGGTGGTATAAGCGGCTAGGCTATTCAGGCCCTCTTGACATCATATCCCAGATCATCTTCGTATTGAAAGCTGGACACAAAATTCCACCCTCCTACCCAGATGGTGCTATGCCAGGAAGATCGATATGCAACAACGATTTCCCAGGTTTAACGTTCGATGCTGGCCTTTGTCAGTGATGTTTTCAATTGATCCATGAAGTAAACGTCGTTTTGGGGCCTCTTTGTAACCTCTTGTCGCAGGCAAGTTCTCCAAGCAGGATGATACGTGGGAGTCGAGTGGGAACAATTCTGGAGACCTGACCCACCCAGCAGAGGAGAAGACAATATATTCATCACGACAGAATCTATAAATAGTTAAAATTTTACATAGGTACCCCATTTAATTCGGTATTTTTAAGGTTTAAAAGATTTTTTTAAAAATGAAAAAAACTTTCTGGAAGCTTTTAGTTTGTCTTAAGTTGAAATCTAGATGATTTAAAATTTACTATTTCCAATAAGCAAAATACACTGAGATCTATTTCATACAGTAATTATATCGATCGGAATCGATTTTCTTTTCAGTAAAATCGATAAAAAATGGCCATATTTGACACATTTGGAAACAAAAGTACATTCTCGGGTTTAAAACTCTTGCAAAAATAAATATATATATATTTCTGAAACATTATTTGATGAAAATTAGCAAATTTATTGTTAAATTAATCTGATTTGGAAAAATATTATTTACAGCATAAAATGTTGTGTTTCTATGGTGTTTCGATTTTCTGACGTGTTAATCAATTTATTGACAGCCGAACGTGTCCATATTTAAGTATGAGGTATCATACTACTATAAGGGGGGAAACCTTTAAAACACGTAACCTTTTAAAGATATATTTATCGGTTTGTACATCCATACTTCAGAAATTCTGCACGTAATCACACATACAAAAACAAATCGAAATACTTTTTAAAATATTCGGAGTCGTCAGATTGTAATAAGCTTTACAATATATGATCAGCAAATATTGGTTTAATTAATAAAAATATTTTCTAAGAATTATCATATTAAAAATGAACTTTAAAAAAAATTAAAATCTTTATAGATTACTTAACTTAAAATTGTAAAAAGTAAAAACAAATCTTGTATATATTCATTTTTCATCGATTTTTTTTATAGTGACGATAATATATATTTGATACATATTACTAATATAATCAGTTAGAAGTATCTCTAATTAAATAATGTCTTAATTTAACAGCGTTTTTATTACCCGATTGAAAACAATTTTTGGTAAGGCGAGGTCCGAATTTTCAAAAAAGAATTCGAAGTTTGAAATTTTTTCAAATTATTCTACTTTTATGTAATATAGTCACTAAAAATTATCACGTTGAGTTTCTCAAGTTTTCATAAAGAAATGTAAAAATCATATTTATACCAAAATTTTCTAATGAAAAAAATTACCAAAATAATTTCCTTCATTTGTGAATAAGTTCCGAAAATTTGATTAAATACCAAAAATGACATAAATTTCGAATGTTCTAAAAGGAGTAAAAGAAACAAAAAATAATGAAATAATCAAAAAATACCTTGATCCGTCCTCTTAATAATAAGATTAAAATTTTAAAGCTAAGTGTTCACTACGTTTGGATTACTTTCTTATCACAGTGTGCTGATTTTTTTTTTGTTCGTTTTCCTGGAGGTACATAGTTTTACATAATGCATCTTTATCAATGTAAACGTTATTTTTATTAAATATACTTGAGTATACGTCCCATTTATTTTAAACAATATGTATATTGCTGTCTATCGACCTGCATATCCGAGAAAACTTATTAAAATATAATTTCGCCTTCCGGCAGGATTCAAACCTGCGTTTCCCTTTGAGTGAGGAACTATCAATAGATGCAATGATAATCATTTAAGGGCTTCTTCGCTCGCCTCAGCATCTATAATATAGTGCTTGTGTGTCTATGAATGTGTATGTGTGTGTTAAGCATAGAAGACTATATTTATCTTAGGGATTAAGTAAAGGAAAAAAAAATTGTAGTCGGCCCTGTGTGTGTTTAGAGATGAGTCAAAATTCTGAAACCTAATATATATAAAACAATGTGATACTTTGGATTTTCGAAGATGGGCAAACTGGGGAAATATTAATCGGACGTAAAATAAAATAAATGAGATAGTGTCAGCTAAAAATAGCTTGTGGGTGCCATGTTACATTTTTCGGTTCGGGTTTGGCATCGGTCATCAGATAAAAGAAAGTGAAGTGGACGGATGTTGTAGTATTAAGTGCATTTTCTTTCGACCGCGGATTAAGGATTTATCAATTAGCCATTTGGCGAGGATTTACTTTTAACAGATGCCTATCTTTCAGTTTCTTTTTCCAGTGAGGAATTTTAACTCTTCGTGAACACGTTGGCCTGGAACTACGAATAACTGGAAATACGCTTCTAACACGATCCCCAGTTGTATTTCACGGACACGTTGTTATTTCAGTTAAACTATGGATGACAAAAACCAGTCAATACAGATATAATGTTGCGTTCTATGACAACAAGGATAAAAAAAATCTCAAGGGTGAAATGATACCTAATTTCCTTTCCAACAAGAGGCAGACAAAGGCCAACTTTAGAATAGTGGCCCCAAGAAGGCTATGGAAACAATCGTGAGGAAAATCCGACTCAGTGCAATTCGGAAAAACAACAAAGGTAGCCAAACATATTTTGAATCCAATACGGCTAATTTCCTTTTCGGTCGGATGCAGAAACACGCAAACTTAATATAGTGATCCCAAGAAATCTATTGAATCGAACGTAACCGTCACAAAACATCCTTTCGAGCCATATACATGAAGACACCAGATATCGTGAAAATGTAGCAGAACCTTATGCAGTTTTTACATTCTGTACATGTTTCTATCGAGCTGACCATGTGTGAAGTCTCTTATGTTATTTAGAGGCTCTTCTGGGAAAGAGGTTTTATATGGGTTGCGATCGCAGCAACTAAAAAAACTTAAACTGGTAACTGAAACACGTTTTTCAGTAGAAAGAATAGAAACACATGGATTTGGAACGTATTTGACAGTATGAGATTGGTGAGCAGCTCTGCATCTGTCAGACTGTCGGAATCGCTATGTTTCTGTAAGGATTACCACTTTAGTGACCAATGGAAGTTTAAAAGTTGTATTACAACGACCTATTGTTAGTACAATAAGAATAAGTTATCTACTACGACTAATTTTCTTTTCAGTAGAAAGTAGAGAAAACAAACAAGATATTGATCAGAATAAAGCTAAGTACACGAACATAGCTACGCGGCCGTCTTGACCAGAATACTTTATACTTTTATTCGCTTAATATAAGTTCCAATGTTACACTCAAAATAGATGGTTACTGAATGAAGTTGTTCCGTGTAAAAGTTACATATCATGAAGATATATAGAATAAATAACAATTGACTCTAGAGTTGAAGTGGTTAATATTGTTGTGAAGTAGGAAAAAGGATATCTGAGAAAAACTTACAAAGGGAATGAGTCTATCTTGCACATTTAAAAATATATATCATTCGTCCTTACATTAAAAACTGTTGCCAATATCTGGTCAAGTTCTCCTGCTAGTTATCTCGAAGTTCTTGAGAAAATCCAAAGACGAATCTGCAATGTAATCGATTCTGCCTCAGCATCTCGACATAAGTCACTTTCTCAGCGACGTGACACTGTTTCCCTATGTCTCTCCTAGAAATATCTTCACCGCTTCTCTGACGAGGTTATTTTTCCCTAGTGCCCGGACTACGTGTGTTTGAGGCTGGCATCTAGATTTCACACGATTACTGTTGAATTAGGTAAATTTAATCGCCACTTCGACTCCAACAGTTTATTTTCTCGCAAATCTCACCTTCCCTTTTCTTGCTTCCCTGATAACTACAATCTTCAAAAATTTCAATACAACGTCAATCGCCATCTTCTATATTATTGAACCCGGTTCAGCCTTTATCCTTTTCTCGGTCCCGCATATATACAGATTTTTTATACTAACAATCACTCTCCGTAACCCCTTGTGTACTAGTGGCATTCCCGCCTTGCTTGATGAGAAATGAATTAAAAAAAATTGTGTTGACTTCCTTTCCGTGGCAGGGCTTGTCCTATATGTGAAAGTTTGAACGGGTGGAGATGAAGTTTAAGCATTTGCCTAGGTATTTATGGAGATAATGTAATCCCTGCTATTGTTATCGAGTCTATCCATATTGCTGTTTACCCCATTAACTATTAGTAAGATAGATATTCGGCCATTGGTGATACAATGTATAAACCAATTACAGATGCATTTATAATTATTGTGCTGCGCAGCAATTATCGGCTAGATATAAGTACAGATATATTCAAAGCCAGCATAATTCAAGTTTTAAATCTATGTAATCTATATTCTAAAACGATTATTTCTAATCGATCAACCCACCTGATTTCCAGAGATCAGCGATAATTGACTTTAAAGTCGATCAGGAGGTACATTGATAGACAAATTGGGAAGTCGGACAAATGGTATCAATATCAGAAGAGCCTTTACTCTATGCCAGTGGTGGCTCAAGCTAGAGCTATATTCAATAAGAATACATCACTATCAACAAAAGCAAGATTAGGGTTTCCACTTTCATGCCTGGAGCATCAACATCGCATCTATCGTCAATTTAGAACTGATTCTATGACTTTCTTTTAGATGACTATTTTCCTCATTGGTCCTCTTGAGGGGAATATCAACATGATTTCTATATTCCTTTATGAAGTATCGTGTTTTAAAATGGTTCATGCGTAAAATGATAATTCATTCAATATGGGGTTCAGTTAATTTCAAGTCTCAAATAATAAAAAATATCATAGTCATGCTTTTGAAATAAATATTGAATATGAAAAATAAACTCATTAATTTTATTTTCTGTGGGATATCACTGTTTTCAGTGGAAACTATAAACATGCATCTGCAGCTGATGCTTGAAATGAGTACCAAAAAAAAAAAAGGAACGAATGAAAATTGGTATCTCGGGGACGGCTCAAAATGACGTGTAGCGGTTTCTGTCAAGAAATTATGATATGCTGAATTCAAAATCATCATCAAATGTTTCTGTTCGGTGGGTGCCACGTCTTCTGATACCTGATCGGAAGCGTATCAGGCTGATCAAATCACAGGAAAGTCTGGCATTGTTTGAGGAAGGTCCGGCTGCTTTCCTTGAACGTTTCCTAACCCAGGATGAATTTTGGGTTCATCACGTTGAGTCAGAGACAGACCATGTATTGGAAACACCAATATAAACCTACTCCAAAAAAATCATAGTCGTTTCATCTACAGGGATGGTGATTAGCGGAGTTCTTCGAGGGGATTCAAAAGCTATTGCGTTCATCTTCAAAAGGGCTAAACCATCAATGCCAAATTGCTGAGATGTAGAAAGAATTCTATCAAGACCAAATGCCCTGGAAAACTGACAAAAATGTTATTGTTTTATCAGGGAGCGCACAAATAATTGATTTCTGTGGTTTTGAATTTATTGATCATCCATCCTATTCTCCAGCTTTGGTTTCACCTGACTCTCATCTACTCTCCAACATGAAAACCCCTTGGCAGTGAACAAGTGTCGCATTGTTGATGACGTCCTACCTACTGTTTATGACAATTTTTTAACAACAGGAGGAAATCTTCTTCACCAATGATATCCAAGCACTAACGCAATGATGGAAGAAGTGTGCGTACTTAAAGTGAGACGATGCTGAATAATAACCTTACTTGTTCACATTCCATTAGAGTATCTTGATCAGCCAAAGTCCCATTCAGCCGGCCCTTGTATAAGTATGCAAGGGCTGAGAATGCAGCCAGTTTCTTACAGAAAAGAATACCATCTCTAGTTCTAATATTTTATATAATCTATATAATAAATACGAATGTCAGTGTGTCAGTGAGTCACACGTATTCAACTTTACTCTTAGAGGCCATAGCCCAACATATCATACCATTTTAGAATTAGCTCGATTCTGTGAACAAACTAAAACGACTATCCTGAAATTTTGGATTCCCACGTTATCATTAAAGCGATTTTTTTCGACGATATTTTGCGTGAGTTTTGCGACGAAATTATTTGTAACAATTTTTATAACTTGGAAATAAATTTGGGAATAATTGGAATTAATTCTGAAATCCAGCGAAAGTCACCCAGGAAATAAAAATAATCACTTTTACGGAAGGTAAGGACCTACTTACATCAAATTGTTATTAGATTAATTGGCAGCAGAAGTATTAGTGTTGAACTTTTAAAAGGTAAGCTTAAATATTAATGCAATACTTAAATGCAGGAATCAACTTTCAATTCTTCTGCTGTTTATTGTTGTTTATCGCATCTACTCCATCGTACCTATTGTGATGAAGGTCCAGCCAAGGTCCCTTCGCAATAGTTAGCTTAAAAGCTACTATCTAATATATACCAATTTGATTCGGAGTCAGGAAAATAATGATGTTGTCACAATCAAATAAAACAGTTGAACCTCATTTAGAGTGAGTCTGAAAATGGAATTGATGTAATCATGTCTGATTGTGATACATCATGACTGACACACCGGATGAGCTAATTTCTGCAATTATTTTTCCTATCCATTTTTGTCTTTCAGAATATTGGCTTAATCATATCTGAGTCACTGGCTTGGAGCACAGAGGCATTACGTGCAACATTTTTATTGTTGACTGGAGCATCAGCTACTCTCATTTCAAAGCTACAAAAGGTACATGGAGATTAGGACCTAGCGAAAAACTGAGCAGAAACTGAAATGAGAGATACTAAAATGACTCATATTATGAAATATAGCAAGCAGCAAAGAAATATTCGATTTACTAAGCACTAGGTGACACGAGCTGGTCCCATTATGAATTATTTTACATATACTTAACATTCTTCAATGGGTGAAAGATTTTATTATTTATATATGTGTTGGACTTACTGACCAGGAGATGGTTTTAAAACATTTCTCCAAAATAGTCCATATAAATATGTTATTAATCCTCATATCATACAAATGTAAATTATGTGTCAGACAAACGAGGTTTGAATGATAGAACACTGCCTCTAGAAATCATTTACCATCTCTTCTATCTCAGGCTGTGCAGTTTGTAGTATATTACAGAGTGTAATTGGGTAAAATGGCAAAGTTGGAATTTCAGTTCCTCATGTGCTTTCACTTGAGAACTAAACACACAGTTCTACCATTTGCAGTTTTTTGTTTGTTTGAATTTACTAGGAATGCCAAGATTTTATTTTTGCACCGGTTTGCTACACTTGATGAAAATAGTTTTGAATTTCAACAGACACAGAAAATAGAGTGGTTATCAGAAAATTAGAAACCAGTGTTAACTTTAAAATCAGGAAACCGTTTAGGGGATCTTTTGCTTTGTGCCTTCTGAATATGAGAAGTTTTGTCCATTCCGACCTATTTAAACATGGAAGGTTATTTACTTTATTGCCAGCAACGTGATCGCGTAAACACAGCATTCTTCTATGCTTTGGTCAACGAAATAAATTTTATTTTTTACAAAAAAAAAGGAATAAAAATAAAATTGTTCGAATGGCAAGTTCTACATTCCGCATATGCACCAGATTAAACAGAAACAGATTCTTGATCTATTTGCATTTATAGTAGATGTCATAAGTGTCAAAAATTTAAGAAAGTGTTCTTCGAATGTTTCTTTATCAAAGAAATATACAGGTTTCTTTTAGTATGTAATTAGATAATTGCCTTCTCGTTGTGCCTCGGTCGGTGAAGATGAATTTGAAAACATTTATAATAGATGCTATACTACTAATAATAATAGCTGGCCACTCGTATCAGCGTATACTCGCCTATTATGGCGGCTAGCCAATCACTATTGTAGATACTCACTCAGACATATTTGTGTTTGTTCAACAACCACAGAGACAACATGTGGTTTATACTGCAACTATGCTAAGGAGAACTTAGTTACAGTTTCCGAGTGAGAGCTTGTTATCTAGAGTGATCAAAAATCTGAACAAGATCAGCATACTGAAATCCTCGCTCACGATGATTGGGACTTCGTGCCAGCACATCTATCGACAAGGGTCCCGTCTACCTATTTTCAATCACAAGGCTAGAATCAACCTTTGGTATGTTTTTCAGACACTTACGTCAAGACCGTTAACGTCAGGATATCTACTCCCTGACAAATCAATCGTGGTCAGATTCGAACCTGGGTCTTATGGTCAGAAAGCATACGTTCTAACCGCTCGGCCACGCGCCCATAAAATGTCAAAAGCCTAAGAAAGTCTTCTTTGAACCTTATTTTATCAAAGAAATATACAGGTTTCTTTTGACATGTAATCAAATAATTGATTTGCCCTTGTGCCCCGGTCGGTGAACATGAATTTAAGAACATTTTTGATAGATGCTATATTAATACTATAAATATAGCATACCTTCAGTTTTATACATCTTATGATAAAACGTATTTAGTTTGCGACCACGGTGGTATATAATGACAAACTCTTTCTAACAAGTTTTATTTACCACACAGGAGTATTTCCTGGTGATACTCCCGCATGGAATATGGATGTACTCTCAGGGACTCTCCTTGGCTCACTCCAAGTGCAATTCATATATTCGATCCACTTCTACAAATGTTGAAAAAATAGTCGCTCCCATGTACCACTCCAGAAAATACCAGGTGTCCATTTGTAATACTCTATATTTAAAAGGACTAGATCAAATTAGAAATGAAGTAGTGATCCTACCCCTAAACAGCAGTTGCTACAACTGTAGTTTCAAGCCTTGAGAGAGAGAGAGATAGGGGCGAGAGAGAGTGAGAGAGATTTGGGGGCCTTTTTGGTGATGAATGAGTAGTATACCACCGTAGAAGCCCTTTCTCATAGACGGAATTTTGCGAGCCTCACTTTAATCTACTGTTATTGTCATGCCCGATGTAGGTCAGAACAACATTTCTAGATTCCAACGGTCCATACCCTCACAGATTGGAACCGGCACGCTACGTAATCTGGCTAGTATCCTTCCTATTCTACACATATTCTACTGGAAAGAAGGATTCCACTCAGACAGCTTCTTACCGAGAGATTTAGCATTTTGGAACAGACTCCTGAAAGTATGTATCTCTGATTACTATCATTTTAATTTCTTGAAGCCTAGAGTAAACCGGTTTCTATACAACATGTCTTCACATTGAATCCTTGTAAAGCTTTAGAACATCTTCATTTTAACCCTGTGCGTTGCGGGTACCAATTAAATAAATCTAATTTAGTGTTTTGCGAAATACAGAATGAATGTTCGGAGATGACTAAACAGATTCGATCAATATATGTTTATTCTGTTGTCTACAAATAACCTAACTGTATGTACCATTTGGCAGTGTGGATCTCCTTATTTTGATCATGTTCTGCGACATAATTAATAATTATTTAATAACGATTTTTTAGATAAACCAATAGCCCATTTTGTTTATTTGTCTCCGCTGAGTCCTCAACCATAATAGACTGAGTGATTTCTGAATTACATGCCTGCAAAAGTTCAGGCTCCACAAAGGATAAATTCATTTAGTTCAACATACAAATGTAATGAATATTAAAGAGAGAAGCGATTATATTTATTTTCCATACACGGCTTCCCTTCACGAGTATCAGAAGCAGCACGTATGTATTTTTGAAGGTTCCGTTGTTAACACTTTAAGTCCAGACCATCGCTGTACCAGTAGTAGAAAAAAATGTCGTAATTCCTAGCCACCAGTTGAACAGTGATAGAGAAAAATGACTTAATGCCCAGCCACCGGTTGAACGATTGGTAAACACTTGCGTCGTGTTTTGCTATTGGTTGTCTCATTTTGAAGAGCCAATCGGAAAAGCCGTAATATTCTGATGTCATCGAACGTTATAACAACAAGTCCGCGCCTTTTAATTGCGTTTTGTGCATGTGTTTTAGATTTTAAAAAAATAGATCTTTTTTACATAAAAGCGTACAGTCAACCTGGACAGTCAGGGAAGCAATCAGAAAGTTATTTTTTTTGTAACTATTGTTATATCTACCGCGAATCATTACATATCAATTGTTTTCGAATTTTGACTCAGAAGCTCAGGCAGAAGGGTTAAAAGTGTTCAGGAACGCAGGGCTCAAACGGTTAATACATCTTGCACGTTCAGCTTTTTAAATTGCTAACATGCACATTGCTGTATAAGTCAGATGAGATTTAGGAGTTGTCTGCATATTTGATCAGGATCAAGAATCGACATCGGGCATACACGGTTGCTGGCAGTTTGTCTATTCTACTTTCATTAAGTAATGTCTAGCATGAAGTCATATCCTCTAGAGGGAAAGAAGAGGTCATAGTGGATGGGATCATAACTGCGATTTATTTCATTTATTCTCATGAGACTGCCCCTGTCTTCATGAAGAATCGTTATTCGGATTTAATTAAACATTTCTAATTAAGCTTATATATGATTCTTGCAGCTGAACACAAATAATATTTATCTATCTTTCTTGATTAGAATTGGCTCCAAAGAAAAATATTTAAGTGCGTCTCACTTAATGGATAAATGATCTGCAAAACATTAATATGTTCATAAAATAATATAAATTTAAAGTATAATTTCTGGCGAAAGACTTCGGTCAACATAGGTCGAAGTTTTCAGCAGGTATATTATTATTGTTTCGTCTTAATCGTTTCACTGCAAGCAAGGTAATAATGACTCTGAGATGCCAGAAGTCATTGGGTGTGAAGAAGTGTATGAGAACATTTTATGGTTTAAAAAGTAAGATATAATTTTTTTAATAAAAATTTTAATAGGACAAAAAGAAAAAGAAAACGTTTTAGGATAAAATTTGCTCTCATCAATATATTTTTATCTAGATTTGACTAAAGCAGCACAAATTTATGGCAATCGCTGCAAATGTTTCTCACGGGATAATTGATTTCATTCTTTTTTTCAATGACTTAAAGAGCTCTTTTCTCATTTTTTTTTCTTTCAAGATCATCCAAGGTTAATTCTGGAGGTGAGTGCAACCTCTTAAACTGTAGTTTATATATATATATATATATATATATATATATATATATATATATATATATATATATATATATATATGGTTAGTTAATCTTACTTATTATAAAACGCAGAGTGTGTGTGTGTGTGTGTGTGTCTGTAACGTTTATATATTGGATCGGATTTCCTACATTTTTCAACCGATTTCAACAAAACTTCACAGGACTACATAAAATTACCTTGTGGTGGTTCTAAAGGCGCCAAAAATGGGAAAAATATAATTGTTTTTGCACAAAATCAATTTGAAAACACGATTAAGAGACATCGTGAAAATGGAAGGGGGACAACTGACATCGGGCTGTTTGTGTGTGGGTTACTCTAAATATGGGAGCGGATTTCCTATATTTTTCAGCCGATAAAACAAAACTTTTTTTGGGTGGGGCAGGTAGTGTTTCTTATTCTCTGGCACACTTTTTTCTTTATTTTTAACATTCAGAATTCTTTAAAAATTCCATTTACAAGACAATTATTTATAATAAAATTCTATTCAATCAGTAGACTCATAACGATTGAAAACAATGTTTTTGTTTGAGTTTGGGTTTGACCAATTCGTAAAAAAAAAAAAAACTAATTAACACATGCGTGTCCGTCAAACTTAAACAATAATCTTTAATTTTATTTTTCAGTCTTTATGATGGTGGATACTTGATCTATCTCTTACTGTTATATCCCCGGGCAACGCCGGGCTCTACTACTAGTTATGTATATTTTTGAATTAATGATCACTACCATTTAAGTGTTAACATAAATTTTACTAAAGCTCTCTCTCTTTCTCTCAATATATATATATATATATATATATATATATATATATATATATATATATATATATATATATATATATATAAAAGATCTATGGTTAAGGCGTATCTCTCAGGCGTTTGATAGGATTTGTCATGTAGTTATTCTACGTAAGCTTCAGAGATGCATATTACATTAGGATTGTTTGATTTAAATCAATCATTCCTGGCAAACCGAGAAATGAAGGTCGTTCTAAACGGGCTCACCTTTGGTTTCATTCATGCGAACGCAAAGTTCAATCCTGGGCCGTACATTGTTTCTGATCTTCATCAGCGATCTTCCTGAAGCAATCAGTTTTCAGGTAGGCATGTACGCAGACGACACTACCATTTACTCCTGTCTCATTAGTAAATCCAACATTGTCTCGAAAGGACGTCCATTCTACTGTTGAGGGCTGCGAGAAATGGGTTGTTTAATACCTGCAACACCAAACTGCTCTCATTTACTCGTCATAAAGAAATTACGCTGCCTCATATTAGCATGGTTGATGCTCCATTTCACGTGTGCATCTCTATGCGCCTTCTTAGTCTCACTTGTTCCCCTGACTTGATGTGGAACAACGGCATTGGATCAACAGCTATATCTATCGCAAGGAAGTTTGGTTCTCTGTGTAGTGCTAGAAGTTTTTTCTCGTCTGAGTACATCCCTAAAACTAAAAATTTAGCATTCGTCCTTGCACCGAATATTCTTGTCATATATAGTATGCTGCTCACATTGTTAATCCCGAGGTTCTTGACAAAATCTAAATAAGGTTATGTATTGTGATATGTCCTGCTTCCATCTCGATTCCAGTCACTTTCTCACAGAGATGACATGGATTCCCTCTGTCTTTTCTATAAACATTTTCATGGAAACTGCTCCGAGGAGCTATTTTCAATGGTGCACCAACCTCAAGAATTTAACCGTGCGACTAGGTTGACATCTCGGCCCCACCGGTTTACTGTTGAAATAGTTAAATGTAACAACCTCTTCTTCTCTAACAGCTTTTTCTCTCGCACTTATCTCGCAATTATAATCTTCAAAAATAAAATGTAATGACAATCGTCATCGTCTGATTCCTTGATCTTGATACCCGTCTTCCTCTTTATCCTTTCTTCAAACACTCCTCTTTACTCTTACTTTAACTCCCTGCAACCCCTTGCGTGCAAGTGTCACTTTCGCCATGTTTGGAATGAAAGGCTTAATACATACATACATACATATATATATATATATATATATATATATATATATATATATATATATATATATATATGTGTGTGTGTGTGTGTGTGTGTGTGTGTGTGTGTGTGTGCGCGTGTGTGTGCGCGCGTGTGTCTGTGTCTGCCTGCATGTGGGTGGTGAGTGTGTGTGTGTATGTATATATATATATATATATATATATATATATATATATATATATATATATAAAAACACATAAATAAGTATACATATAATCACTCACCAATAGCACGACTCGGATAACTACGTTTACAATCCGATAAC
>CAHIKZ030001713.1:3787500-3792500 GCA_903632075.3 Acanthosepion pharaonis
GTCGGCAAGGCAATTCATGTTGTATACACTTAATCAGGCACTCTTGTATTTCTTCAACACAGACACAGCCCACCTGTGTTTTATTATGAAATTATGCTGATTGGACATTAGACACAGTTTCTTTTAGAGAGTACATTATCTGGAATGATCAACAGTCATAACAAAGCCAATAATATCATACCATCAATAACGATACTCATAAATATATGATAAAGAGAGAGTTTGAACATATTTGTGGCTAAAATACTCCATATCATCAATATAGCGAAGGTAAAAATAAAAGTTGACACTAAGGTCAAAACGAACGGCGACTGCCTGTTTCCTGGTTGAAAGCAATCTTTGGTCGACATGCGTTGAGTTTTTGACCAACCATTAAATGCTGCCTGGATATAACACCAAACTAAGATGAGTAGATTCACTAGATATCACATTCAATGTACGAAAACTGCCTATTAATTCAACAAAGAAAAAAAAACATTACATAGACCCATTTTCTTACCACCAACCAAGTATATTCAATCAGCTCCCACAATCAATTAATTTTTTTTTTTACAATTCTTCGAATGGAACCATCTTCAACGAAGCCAAAAATACTATAAACAATAGTGACTTTTCGCAACGACTATATACGATCAAAACATTACCAAAAGCAACAACAGAAAAAGTAATACCACCTGGTTTATTTTACCGCATAAAAAAGGGTAAAAACTAACAGAGAATACATAACAATTAAACACATATGCAAAATTTTCATCCCTCAATCACGATAGTCAAAACAACACAACCAAAATCTAATACATCGAGAAAAATACAAATAACAAATAAAACACTAACTGAAAATTAAGCACAGAAATCAAACCAACTGTAACTGCAGAGCAAAAACTACCGTCACTTAAATGACAATTATTTGCAAAGCAATATACCAAGGCACAGTAAAGTCAGTTAAAAACGAAGTAAAATATGCATGTAGGCGTAACCTATGGACCTTGGAAACAGACAAACTACGCCTACAAATTATCATTTGCACATACACAGCAGAAAAAAAAAATTCTAAGTTTCTGGAAAAGACCCATATTGTATATCAGTTAATATGTCCTGAAGGAGATTCTCTTCAAAAATAACATAAATACATATGTTGTACACTTCTTTGTCTGACATAATTTCTATTGCACAGCATTTAAAACACATTCCTCTTCACCTTTATCATACAGGAAATTACTTGTTGACAATACAAATATACCCGAAAACAATAAATAAAAAAACTTCCAATTGTAAAAATTCTTATGTAAAAAACATTCAACGAAGCTAAATAAATTTTATTACGAATGTAGCAGTTACGTGTTGGTGCATTTAAAAATAATGTAATGCTATTTTATTTTTACCAATTTTTGTTATATATATATATATATATATATATATATATATATATATATATATATTATAATTATGAATTTTAAAAATATGTCTCCATCGCGACACAGAAATTACATTTTCGGAACCGAAGCTGAAATCGTAAAGTTTAACTTTAAATTTTAAATTAAAATTCGGAGCTTGGTTCCATTCTTAAGCGATGCTAAGAATAACTTAGGAAAAATAAAAGTAATTGCTAAAGAACTCTGGATTATAAGTCTGAGTGATCTTTCCTATTATTTGAATATATATATATATATGTGTGTGTGTGTGTGTGTGTGTTTATACTTTCTTTTTATAGATTCAAATATTTAAGTAAATTATGTTTATAATAAAAAGTATAAATGACATTTACCGGCCTGAATATCCGATAAATTTTCATAGAAAATATGCGTTCTCCGACAGAAATCGAACCTGTGTCATAAAAGGAACCGTCATTTAGCGTGACGTGTTTTACCGATTTAGCCACAGAGGAGCGTTTCAGTTAGGAAGGTCGACTTTACTGTTTTTAGACTTCACTTCCCCATGATTTTCTCGTGTACATTCGTATTTGCCCGATGCGTATCCAAATGTAAACAAATAACGTCACACATTATGAATTGGACAAAGTCCCCCAATTATTTTAAGACATTTTTTATGTTAATACGTTCTTTTATAGATAAAAAAACATAGGTATAAATATAAAAAATGTCTTAAAATAATTGTCAGACTTCTCTATTTCATAATGTGTGACGTCATTTGTTTAAATAATTACTCATTTCATAATATATATATATATATATATATATATATATATATATATATATATATATATATATATATATATATGGTTATCTCCGTAACATTTGGTTTCGTCTTTTTGCTAAAATTCCATAGCTATAACAACAGATGAATTAAAGTTTTAAAATAATTTTAACCGAGCGCGTACATGCGTGCTTTTAAAAAAATCACCATTACAACGATCACTATTACAGTATGTTTGCATTTGTAGTTCACACCTGAGGATTATCTCGGTACTTACATAAGAAAACGCTTCGGCACCCTCCATCATAAGTTTCATGTTAACATCAAGAAACTGTTTACACAACTCGAATAGTTTCTTTTAAAAAATAAATAGGTATATAATATAATAGGTTTATATCAATATTATTCAATGAAACATATTGCCGATGTGTTAAAACAATCTAGCCAACCTGTAACCATTTTCTTTTGTCGCCTTAATTACAAGTAAATATCCGTTTGGGTGTTATCACAGTGAATTATTAAGGCATTAGTGTTAAGTAATTCCGAACGGCTTCATCGATTAAATTAATTGATAAAATGTGATGTATGACCGGTTAGAATCTATCCGTGGATTCTCTGGAGGAAATTGGTAGCTGAGAGTTCCCTATTGTTTTGCATGACTCGTGACCTTTAACGCGGTTAGTCATGGTACAGTATGATTACTCGTAAAATTCCTACCTTGGATGCGCTTGTCTTTAACGGAATCACCAGAATTTGTTTAAGCTAATGAGTAAAAACTCATTCGCTTAAACAAATTCTGGTGAAATTTATAATAAACAGTATTAAATGAAATTTATAATAAACAGTATTAAATAACATTTACCGGCCTGAATGTCCGAGAAATTTTTTTTTATAAATTTGTTTATTATAAACAGAGCATTTACTTATGGCAATGAACTACGCGAATATCTAAAAAAAAATGTGCGAATTTCCATTTCAGTGACATAAAATTAGCGTGCCAAACATAAGACTAAAGCAGAAAAAAAAAGTATATTTTTTATTGATATTTATTTGTCTTAGTAGATATTTGGTCAAAACATGAAGGAAAATTTGTAAGCAAACAAATAAAATTAGTTATTTTAATCAGATACCACCTTACAACAAAGCAGTCTTATAATATTTTATGACAAAAAGGTAACGCTACAAATATCAGGCTATAAAAGACGCTATTTGCTGAGTTGTTGAAAACCTGTTTCTGTTGTCGAGGCTGTCAGGTGTTGGTTTGTTAGAACATTCAATGCTTCGAATTAACAAACTTCATTACAAAGTTCAGTGATTCATAGCAGCATCCGGTGGTGAAAACTGAGATGAGTCGCACACTAGTTTCTTCAATTAGGGATGATTTATTTCTAGAACTTGTTACCAGAACTCAATGGTAGTTTGGGATTTAAGGATCATCATTACACCTAGTTCATCCCGTAATTCCTTTAGTTCCATTTCCGCTGCAGGTGATCCCATAACAAGAGTTTAGATAATTAGACATTCATCATAGACCACATCAACCATGAATTGATTTATAAGAAAGGCGAAGTAGGGCTTCACCTTTCGCAAGTCATCAAACCTGGCAAGGAAATTATCATGCAATCCTTGTCATTTATCTTTGTATTCGTTCAGTTTGTGGTCATTTATTTCAATATCAGGGAATGTTTTTACTTTCCTCCTGGGATTGTGAAAGTGACAGAAGTTTCTTGACAATATATCTTTTTGAAAATTTTTTTATTTTATTCTGAAAAGTTAAAATTGTATGGTAGATAAGCAATAATTTGATTTTCCTCCGAAGTTCAAAATTGACTATTTGCAGGTGATTTTCAGTAAAGAACATAAACTCTTGCATCCATTCAGCATTTTCCTGTTTTTCTTCTCTTTATGGAAAATAATAGCCTTCAACTGAACCACAAACCTAATCAGGACATTGTTGGGTAACAGCAACCTCATAATGGAGTAGGAAGAGACATCAATAGGCTTATTGTCAAGCTCAAGTTCTTTAATAACATTTCTGAACTGTCATTCGTTAATTTTCTGTCAAGCTGATTTTTAGTGTCAACGCCAAGTTTCAAGATTTATTTAATGCCGCTAAGTCCAATATATCTTCTTTACATAAGAGGAACCATAAAAAAATACCGTCAGTTCTGAGAGTTTTTAAAATTCTTTTGCATTTTGCCTGCAATCAGCACTGATCTGAGAGATACGCCTCTCTTCTGTTTGGTTAAAAACACTGTTTGTGCTATTAGTCGCAAAAAGTTTGTCCTACTTGCATTTAACACTGCAACAACTTCAGCAATATTAATCTTAACAAATTCGCCATCAGAATATTCGCGTTTAGCACGAGCAAGATGATTTGACGTAGCAAAATTAGCTTCGGTTGCTGTAACGGCTTCCTCACTAAACGTCGTGAAAAATACTCACGGGCTATTTAGTGATGATATTAAAATAGTTAACTTGGTTGTCATTAATTTTGTTTTAGGTGGATAATTATTCGAAACGTTTTATGAATTGTTTCATGGTGACGTTTCAGGTTCGGGTTCTGTAAAGATTGAGTGACACAAAGATTTATCTTATTTAAATTTAAATGGAAAATCTTCCTCCGACTTTAGCTTAAAAATTATATCTTCATCTTCAAATTTTTGTTCTTTACAATTTGAAGAGAACATATTACTTCAAAAAAATCTTCGCAGACACTTTTAAAGAAAATTTTATTGGAAGTGTACCAACTAGATCTGCACATTTTAACGTCTTGTCTTACACTTCATTGAAGCAGATGACGTGAGGGAAGCCCCCTGGATCCCCTAACCATTATTATATAGTAA
>CAHIKZ030001713.1:3797500-3802500 GCA_903632075.3 Acanthosepion pharaonis
TGTTGTTATCTTCTTTTTAGACTTAAACATAATGTTTTACTCACTAGTGATTTACTATTGCCTGAGGAGGTTCAATATCATAGTTTAATATATCAGCAATCAAAGAGCTGAAATATGAAACTATTAAGTAGCGATTTTTAAAATGTTTTTTTTTTTTAGTTTTTATCTTATATAAAAAATAATATTAAGCAATTCTCTGTATTGAGCCCTTCTTAGAAATTAAATGCTACAAGCATTGAAATTATGCTCCGCTTTTTTTCTTATCATATCTATATATATATATATATATATATATATATATATATATATATATATATATATGTGTGTGTGTGTGTGTGTATGTGTGTGTGTGTGTGTGTGTTTATGTTTTAATGTATATTTGGGCAGCAACCTTTATTTTAAACATGTTTCTGGGAGTGCAGAATTTCTACGTATTTTCCATTGTCTTAAGCGCTTTCGGCCAATTTATATCCATGTTCGAGGGGATTTTAAGTGTTGTTAATTTCTCCTAATTCTAGACTGTTTAAGATATATTTTTGTATTGTTTCAAATATTAATAGAACCGTTTATTCGACGTTTGTCTTAAACAATATTTCCACTGTTACATAAGTTGAGTTTTATTTTTAATTTTATTTTTTATTTTTTTGCGGGAGCAAGATTTTTTATATAGAGGAACCCTATCATAGCGTGAAGTTTCTAATGCGATTTATATACAACATTAGATTTTTCAACCAGAATCTTTCTTAAAGATTAATGTAAATTGTGCCTAGATTGATATTTTTTATTTATTTTTATATATTATTTATTTTTATAGCGTTGTCACTAAGATGATTGAAGTTACCTACAGCATCACGACTTCAATGTTTCGTAGAATTACTCTATTCACTCCTCAGGGGTATCAGCAATTACAAATATATATATATATATATATATATATATATATATATATAGATAGATAGATAAATAAATAGATAGATAGATAGATAGATAGATAGATAGATAGGTTTTAAAGTATGCTATATTTATGGGTTAGAATACTCAATACAATGGATAGGGCATGTGTAAATATGAAACGAAATTTTTGGTAGGTAGTAAAATAGTAACAAAAATGTAATAACCCTAGAAAAACTATATATATATATATATATATATATATATATATATATATGTATAATTATTTATTTAAAAATATGATTCCAAATCGCAATTTGGAATCATATTTTAAATAAATAATTATATTTATGCTCTACTTTTGTATCGAGCACTATTTTTTAAAAATAATAACTAAAATATTAAGGGACTTTGAATTATTTACCTAACCAGTTCCTTCCTATTTTCTTAATATTTTCACATATATATATATACTAGCAGTAGACCCCGGCATTGCCCGGGGATGTAACAGTAAGAGATAGATCAAGTATCGACCATCATAAAGACTGAAAAATAAAATTGACAAAGATTATTGTTTAACGTTGACGGACACGCATGTCTTAATTAGGTTTTTTTTTTTACGAATTGGTCAAACCCAAACTCAAATAAAAACATTGTTTACAATCGTTATGAGTCTATCGATTAATGAATAGAATTTTATTATAAACAATTGTCTTGTAAATGGAATTTTTAAAGCATAAAAAAGAAAAAAGTGTGCAAGACAATAAGAAACACTACCTGCCAAAAAAAGTGAAGTTTTGTTGAAATCGGTTGAAAAATGTAGGTAGCCTTTCTGTAATCTTTTAGTTTTACAATTTATGATTTTTACTTATTGAATACAGTAAAAAAATTGCATATTTTGCTTGTGGTGATTCATAAATAGAATTCTGATTTCAATATATTTTCCACTCGTTGTTTCTAATACAAAAAATATTAACTTTATTTGCGTTTATTAATTTATTACAAGGTAAGTACTGTGTTCTTTCCTTAATAATTATCATCTCCGAAATATTGTTGTTTTTTTGTCTCTCAGATTTCTTACGTCAGCATTTTAAAATTATTTCTTACTACTTTCTTTTAAATATTGAATTAATTTCAAATAGAATCAATGCCTTATTGATCTGCCTTGTAACAAATTTCAAAGGGAATTGTAAAAACGGCCCTAAAGTACATGGAATTATCTTTCCCTAAAGATAAAAAAATATCCGATGTTTCGATTCGTACAATCAGTAGAGATCGTTAGATTATTGTTTAGCTTGACGGAGACGCATATCTTAGTTTTTTATTTATTTATTTTTTTTTTTACGAATTGGTCAAACCCAAACTCAAACAAAAACATTGTTTTCAATCGTTATGATGAGTCTCCGGATTGAATAGAATTTTATTATAAACAATTGTCTTGTAAATGGAATTTTTAAAGCATTCTGAATGTATAAATGAAGGAAAAAGTGTGCAAGACAATAAGAAACACTACTGCCAAAACAAAAAGTGAATGTTTGTTTTATCGGCTGAAAATTGTAAGAAATCCGATCCCATATATAAAGGAACACACACACACACAAACAACGTGGGTTTTTTTAACACAGTGTGAGTTGTCTGCCTTTCATTCTCACGATGTGTCTTAATCGTGTTTTCAAATTGATTTTGTGAAAAAACAATTGTGCTTTTCCTATTTTCGGCGCCGTTAGAACCACCACAATGTAATTTTATGTAGTCCTGTGAAGTTTTGTTGAAATCGGCTAAAAGAAATGTAGGAAATCCGATCCGATATATAAACGTTACACACACACACACACACACACACACACACACACACACACACACACACACAATCTGCGTTTTTAAAAAAAGTAATATATATATATATATATATATATATATATATATATATATATATATATATTTAAAAAGGGCACAATACAGGGTAGAGATTTATATTATTTATTATAGGAGAATAAAAAGAAAAAGAAAAAAATATGTTCTTATTTCGGCGCTAACTTGTGCCTCTTCAGCTGATGGTAAATTATTGGTGAATTCACAATCATATTTAATTTAAAAAGCAAAATGCCCCCTCTCTTTTCGAAAGAGAAGAGAAGGTAAGAAGAAAAAAACAGATCAGGATTAAAATGAGGCTTGTAGGTTTGCCCAATCAGGTGTCAGAACTACGCTAAATTAAAAATTAATAACCAAAAAATGAAACTTTAGATCATGACATAATCTAGACCGAAATATAATCGTAGACGAGTTCTTTTATAGCAGACATGAAATTGATTCAAGTCTAAGCAAACGTCAACACTGCATCCTAATTTTGGATATATAAAACTTGTGCAAATCCTTTTCTATTTTCCATCACTCGACATCAAACTATTTTCTTTTGCTCTTAGCACAGTTTCTCCATCTACTGCTTTTCCATCCATTCACACAACCTTATTAGGCAGAAGTTTTGCATCTTTGTCCCGCCTCTTTTACAATCGATAGGTCCTGTGAGGATGAAATGCTCCGAGAATTAATTTCTCGTTATGTGTCCAGGATAGTTCAGCTTGTTTTTCTAATTCATACTATAAGTTGCTTTCTCGTTTATGTTTTCTCTTAAGTCTTTTTTTCTATGCTTATTATAAACAACTTTCTGTCGAGACACACTTCTTCTGCTTCTACTTTTCTCTTCATCTCTGAGGAGATTCTTTGCTTTTCACTGCCTTATGAGAGCAATAACACTTTAGTTTTTAAATCAGTTGAAATAAAGACAGCACACATTTTTACGCTAAAAGCTCACGGCAAAATTTTCTGTCCTTAAATTTGTTATATTTGCATTTTGTTTATAAGAATATTTTGTTTATAAGAATATAAGAATATAAATACTTTCATATATAATTAACCCGCTGACTAACAGGGGTTAATTGTGAAATCTAACTTCAATCGCCAAATTTATAACAGCCAAATTAGTCAATAAAGATATTGTGTCAGCGTGCCGTGTGTCAGTGTGTCAGTGTGTCCGTGTGTCAAACTTTTTCCACTTTACTCCTAGAGGCCGTAGTCCAACAGGTCATATCATTTTGGAATCAGGCGGACATCGTGTGCAAATTAAAAAATATTCCGGGACGGATCCGAACAGGTAATCATGGAATTTGTGATTCCCAAGTTTTCTTTACTGCAACTTCCCAAGTTTTCTTTACTGCAAATTCTGTGAATTTTTCGTGATTTTTTGTGACTAACTTTTTGTACGAGAACAGTTTTTATAACTTGGAAATAGATTTAGGAATAAATGAAATTAATTGCGAAATCTAGCAAAAGTAACCACTAAAATAAAATAAAAAATAGTTGTTTGTACGGCAAGTAAGGACCAACATACATCAAGTTGTTTTTACATACTGTGACATCAGAAGATTTATCGTTGGAATTTTAAAGGTAAGCTTAAGCATTAATGGAATACTTAAATCCAGCTCTCAATATTGAGTTATTCTGTACTTTATTGTTGCCTATCACATGAGGGAGCTGACGTCTCGCAAACAGAAATCTCCGCCAACAGAGGACCAGATTGTAAAAACCTAAGGTTTCAGCTACGAAAAGAAAGTCCCGTCCAAATGAAAATCCAGATCAAACGACAGGGAGGAGATCGTGCAATGCTGAGAATATGCAAATGATAGGGACTCACAAACTCCTGAAAACGTAGAAATCCCAATGACGAGCCTTTCGCGGGAGCTCGTTTAATAACCGCCCGATACGGAGGCTTTTAATCTAGTTGAATATAAATCAGAAAATGCCAAGAAGGAGATAATAAAAAAAACTCCCAAGCAGTAACTAACACGTGATTTGTAATCAATGTGTTAACTATAATTATTTTGATTTTAATTTGTGTAAAGAATAAATATAGTGTCAAAAAGATAAAACTTAACGCAAATATTAGAAAACAAACTAGAAACATCGTTTTTATAAGTGTTTTTTAAGATAAGTTCATTTATATTTGTTACCTTTTGCTTTATATAGACTGTCTATAAAGCTCTTAGATTTAGAGGATCTCTTCACTCTAAGAGAAACATAGGATTCATTTCACAACAGAAGGAAATATCAAG
>CAHIKZ030001713.1:3805000-3830000 GCA_903632075.3 Acanthosepion pharaonis
ATTCAACGATATGCAAAGATTTTGCATTTGTTATCAGCTTGATGCTCTCCAGTCTATATTTAATACAGAATCTTAAATCAATGTTTGGCGTAAATGTACAAATCAGAAAGGGTCATTTTAATAAGCTGACTCTATCCATCCCGGTGGTGTATTACTGCAACTCGCAGGATTTTACAATTGCCGTTATTGTGGCTTTTTACAAGTCTCTAGTCTTCAGAGCGATATTTGTATCTATTGAGGGTCCGTCTCTCGATAAAGTGCTGACCAGATCTGAATTGCTTCCTTTTGCATTTTATCATACCAACCTGAATTTAGAGTTGTCCTTCCCTATTCATCAAAGAATGCGAGTCGTAGGTTCAATCTCGCATGCTATTTAATTTCGAGCTGAACAGCAAAAGTTGAATTCATATAAAGTCAATTTTGTTAAAATTCGAACACGATTTACCGATGTGTCTTTCCCAAGCTGCTAAACTTTACACAGCCGCACATTCATTTTAGGGACTTTCGGACGAGAACATTGAGGTCTCAGCATTCGATAGGTTTGTTTTACGATGTTAGGACAATCGCGCTTTTGTTTTGCTTTTGTTTGACGGATACTTTGTCGCTTTGTGTGATATCATTTTGGCTGATCTTAAAAACCAACCGCAGTAATACTATCAAATACGAGATATGAGACTGAGAAAAAAAAAACTTCGTTATGTAGCAGTGTAAACTGTCATCTCACTCTGCTGAAACAGTAAGGAAGGCAAGACTTAAAGAAAATATCTTGTTTTATTTCTGTTAACCGCACTTAACCTTTATTTCCGGAACACCAAATTGTATACAATGTTAACCATTAACCGTCCGCAAAATGAGAAGATTTTATGCTTATACGTGTATGGTTCTAACTCTCATTCTTAATAATCACGTGTCTCTCAGTCTGCCCCTGTCAACTGGTTTACTCAAAGAAATAAATGTAATTTTTATTGACATCAACGCTAATTAATTAGACAATGGGCCGAGACGACAGTCTCCATCATTATTTAAACCCTTTCTAAACAATGTCTTAATCTTATAACATCTTATAACATCAGCTAGATGTTTCTTATTCGTATTTGTGCTGCATTACGCAAATTGTAGAAAATTTATTATAAAAAAACAAACAATTCTTTAAGAATTAACTGGATGAAAATAAGACACACGCTGATAATAATACAAAGCAAAACACCTTTTACAGAAAGAGAAATTTGACCGTCGATCATAAAAATGGATGCGGGTAAATTATATCTGAAAGATTCAGGGGAAATAATATTGACATAACTATGAAAATAACTGTGATTTTGTTATATTGAAAATATTATATAGATAAATGAATTGCCTCCCTTTGTAGGGGTCATTGTCACCGGTCCCTGGATTAGGCTGGAAGCAGTCTGTGACGTCACACCGGGGTCGCTGCGCCAAATGTGACGTCTGCCTGGCCACGCCCGCCGTGCTGTCCTGGTCGCGGCGCCAATTGTGACGTCACCCCGTCTGTCTCCGCGCCGTCGCCGTCCTATTCTGTCCTGTGACGACCAATGTGACTTGGTATTGGTCGCGGCACCAAATGTGACGTTCTAACCTTTTGCTGAGTCGGATGGGAATCTGGTTAGATTCGGCACCAGCCTTGTCGTTCCCTGCTCGCCTCCAACGTCTGGTTACCGAAGTAACTGTTTTGATTTCTAGTCTAACCTACCCACGTTGGGATTTGATCTTAGGAAGACGAAACCAATCAGTCGCCGGGCCCTAATGCAAGTCGGGTCCGAACAAGGGTAATACCGCACAAGTATATGTAAAAGAAAATAAAGTAAAAACTCGAAAAGTTCAAATGTGTTAAAAAAACGATAACAATATTTTATATCAGGTAGTTGAATACAGGAATGCGTCTTCCTCCCAAACCGCTAATATGGATTCGTGACACTTTGTGTTTGTTAGGCGAGTCTTAACATCTTAAGTTGTTTGTTCTTTAAGAAACTGGTTCTTGGTGTATCTTCAGGCGATATTCGTAAAACTTGTTTTCGTGGTGTGAGTCTAAGTCGTTCTTCAAAAATAAATTGTTCTTGGTTAGAAGTTGAGGTCGAGAATGCGTGAATCTTTCAGTCAGGTTCCTGCAAGGCAGGTCTCAGAGCTCACTGCTCAACTGCAAGTGCTTGCCTGTCGGTCTAACCCCAACTCCAAGTCAACTCTAACTGCCTGTCTCTTCAACCCCCAACTCAACTGCCGTCTACTCTTTGCGACTCTGCTCATATGGACGCCGATCCAAACCGGGGTGGGCTTGTCGTGGTTTGAGATTCCTTGATAATTCTAAATCTGCATTAAGAACTTTCGTTGTTTTTGGTCAGGAAAACCCATCACTTTCCATTTTTGGAAATCTTTTACTTTCTACTTTAAGGGAATGGTCCTCCCAATTTCTTCATTTCTCATATTGGTATCTCACCCAATCCTTTCAGAGGCGTCAACAGGTTCCCCCTCTCTCTCACAGTGGCATCTCACACCGATCCCTTCAGGGGTCGTCAACAGGCCTCCCCTCCTTCTTCATAGTTTACCTTCGCCTACCGCTCACGCCACCCTTCAGCCAATGAACGCTTAGCGGCGTAGGTGTTTGCTAATTATCGCTCAAAGAAAAAAAAATATCTTTTTTTTTCTTTTCTTTCTTTTTTCTTCCCGACAACAAATCCTTAGACTCTTATCTCAACCGAATCCCATCAGGAGTTCATCAACCGAGACTTTTCGCCAGCATCAAGTGGGTGGTCATCTGGCGACTTCGCACCCTGGTGCCAATTATTCGTTCTGATAAAATAATTTTGCTATCATGGCCAGCTCTTGATATAAAACAGGTGCCTTTTCAAAATGATATTTCCGCAGATAGTTAAAGGTTTAATCTTTCCTTCCTTGTACTCTGCGGGTGGTCCAGCGGACATTTTTCGCGGTCAGTGCATGACCTAATTAATATTATCTCTTAGCACTCTGTCCCGTAGGCCACTTGGCAAATTTGAAACTTTCCTTATTGCCATGGGCAGATGGCTATATCTTATTCGCCGCCCCGTAACATAAATCAAATGCGACTGATCCGCGACCATACTTTATTCGTTAATGAAAATAAAATCTTTACCACTTTTCTTTGTTAGAAAAAATAACTTCGTTCAGTGTCTTTTCGTGATAGCTTTTCACCTAATTTAATTCTCGCCTTTTGTTTTTCACAACCCTAAATAGTGTTACAAGTTAATCACGATCTCTTTTTTCCTGGGCCATCGACGAGTCAACACGGACTAATTTTTGCTTTGTAAAACTCAAACGACATGGTGTTCGAAAATGGAGCGGACAAGAATACAACATAGGAAAGAGGATGTCCCAACAGTTGCAGCAAAGCATCCGAAAACCGATCCCACCTTCAACCTGATGACGAATATATTCCGACGGCGCAACAAATATGAGAAGAACTGCTAACAGAACGAACTTTACTGCCACCAGTTAAGTCCTCGCAAAAACCATTTTTTTTTTTAGCAATGTTTTTTAAATCCAATTTTTTCTTTCCATTTTTTTCTTCCTTTTTCTGATATAAAGCCTTTCTTTTTTCCTTTCAAGTTTGGAGCTGTCCTGTTTTCTCTCGCCGTATCGCGTGAATGCTCTTTTAACTCTTATTTTCAACAGAGGACAAATTGTTGGTCACATAAATTCAAAAGGAATAAAAACCCAGACGCATGATTTATGTTCTTAGCAGAAACTGTTTTTTTAAGAGTAGAAAAATACCCTACAGAAATTTGAAATAAAAAAAGTTCTGTCTCCATCAAATTATAACATCATGTAACTCTCAACAAATATAAGAAGATCTGGAATATAATCAATACTGTTGTCCTACCAGAGCTCTTTGTATAAATGAAGTCGTTCTATTTAGGTTGGCTGATTCTACGACACACAAATGCTTGTGTGTTATGTAATATCGGATATTCTGATGGTTTACTAGTGAAGATGGAATGCACTATTCAGCAGTAGTAACCAAAAACGAATAGGCTTGCTAACAATTACCCCAGATCGATGTATTAAATTATCAGTCCTAGAGAACATTCCAGTAGAACAAAGGGACTAACTAACTAAGCAATATCATAATAACAATGAGTGAAGGCAACTGAATTATGTTCAAACTGAACAAAGGAACTAACTAACTAAGGAACACCATAATAACGGTCAGAATGGGAACCTTGATGTAGTGAAATGGTCAGAAAGCTTGTCTAGCTAGATTAATTACGAGATGGTAGTGAGTTCGATCCTTAGCGTGACGTCTAAACCACGTTTATAATATTACAATAATTGAAATTAAATTATCTGTTCGAGAAACAATTTAAAATTTTCATCTACATTAAGTAAGTGGGTGTTCATTCTACCCGAAGAGATCAAAGGCGTTTTCATAATTCTTTGGAAAAGATGACGGTGTGTCTTTCATCATTGGGTTGACTTCATATATTTTTCCCCTTGATTGGCTGCCGTCCAAGCATAGAAATGCGTTTATCAAGCCCTTTTACTCATATTGGCTCTAAAAATACACTGATGCAGATAACTACAGCGGCCTTGTGTCACTTGATTCCCAAGGAAGTACATCAAACCGTTTGAAAAGGTAAGATCGAAAATGCTTCTCATGATCCAAACTGAGGATATAATATCTGGGCAAAAATTCCGTGACTTCATTGATTCTCTCCTCTTTTCCACTTCTTTTTTCTTTAATGAAGAGTGTCTTTATTTTCAAGCTGACCGTATCAATATGAATCAGTATAATTTTGGTCAAATTTCATTATGTCGTCTGTTCATTTGAATATCGTGATATTTCCATCTCAAATCCCGGGAACAAAGGCAGTGAATTGTATTAAAATCGAAAATAAATGCCAAGCGTCGAGTTATTCTCGCAGAAGGTAACGCCTTTTCAGAGGACCACATGAAGCAATTCATGATTTATTTATTTCCTGTTTAAAGATGTTCGCTGTTTTAAAAAAAATTACTTTATTTGTGAACTATTCACCTTAATGTCTGTTTCATTATGGCGTAACAATGGAAAGGCGGCGAAATAGAATCGTTCGAATGAATTACGAATCGATAATTTCAAAAGAAGCAGACCTAGACATTTTTCATTTGGCATTTTTAATTGAGGAAAAATGGCGAGAAAATAGAAGGCGTGACAGGAAGGTAGGTGACTGAATAAGGACTTTACTAGAGAAAAATGATGTGGAGAATGAAGCAAATCATATGTAAGTGACAGTGAATTCTAAATTAATAAATAATTAAAATCGGATGCCTCTTCATCACTTTTACATGTAGTTATCCATTTCATGATGGTTGCTTCTTGAAACACATCATAACACTTCTCATCAAATTCTTAATGACGACACCAAATTTACATAAAAACAAACATCCCACTTAATATAAATTCATAAAAAGCTGCAACGAAAGCAGCAGTGTCACAAACAACGATAAAAGGAAGGTTAATATTAACTCGTTCCTTATACGGAAAAATTCGGCATTCATTGATCAAGAAACCCTTGCTTCTGTTGTTTGTAATGTATAACATATTTCTCTTAAAGCGATTTATCTGGAAAATAGAGCTCTGTAGTAATTGATCTTTTCTAGTATTTATGGAGGTTCCTTCCAGGTAATGAAACAATATCATGATGATGCCACCATTTTCTCCTCAAACTACATATGTTATCTATTTTACTTTTTGTTTCTGGTGATTGTCTTCAAGTATGTGATTTCTGTTATTTTGTACAGTTCTTTGTAATCCTGTTTGTGCCATTTTCGATGTTTCAAAAACGATATTTATCGCTAAAACCCCTCAGGCTTCATTCGCCGGAGGTCATTTATAATCAATGATTTGAGCGAGTTCTTTTAAAAGCTATGAAGGACAAAGTCTAATAAATGTAAGTGACTTTGAATTCGTATTTATTAAATATTAAAAATGGGATACCACTTCACGACAGTTACGTGTAGTCGCCTTTATATTTTCAGAAATTTTCTATTTGATTTGTTTTAACATTGAATCCTCAAGGCTCACGATGCACATCACACTGCTGTTCATCAAATCAAAAAGACAACTCCTTTTCTACAGATAGCATGCATGTTTCTATCCCTATAAATTCATACATCTGCTGCAATAACAGCAGTGCCTGATGAGGGATTGTATCCTGAAATAAACTCCTTGTATTAAATACCAAATGGATCTAAAGCTTAGTGTTGACCTCAAATGAAAAGCGTGTATTCGTGTCATTGTAAAGGATGTTAATGATGTTCTCTGTTTTTATAAGAATAAGATCAGATCAAAAATGAATTATTGCTGCCACGCCTAGGCTGTTGCCTCCCAGTTTTTACTGTCCAATCATCGACAGAATTCAAAATCGATAACGCATCCTTGTGGGTGATGTATTATTCTGCATCCCGTAACTCTTATTCCACAAACGAAACGTTTCAAGCCTTTCACTCCTTTATTGCTTTTACTATGTCAGGTGTTCTGTTCGTTACATTGATTATATTAACCAATTCGGACGTTCAAGTTTAAACCCGTCAGGCCAAGTTCCCAGTGCCAATTCATCCGTATTATTTTCGTGTTCGTTTTATAGTGAGTAAATTCAGCTCAAACTGCGTCTTCCCTAGAAGTATTCTATTGAATCTCAATCTTAATCTTTTCAAGCTCAGGATCAATCGATATCTATAATACCGGGGGGTGTAACAGAGGGATTGTCCAAATCGTGTAAAAACAACACTAAAATAACTGAAACTTCAGATAAGATGTTTAGCCAATTGGCACCATTTGTTTTAAGAATCACTGAAAAAAAACTCTTTGAGTTATTCGGCTAGAAAAAGAAGAGGTTAAAATCGTTTTGTGTCATCCCCACGATATCTTCCCCGCTGAGCAATGGTGAGAGAGAAAAGATCATTCAGGTCTACAGTAATGGTATCAGCATTCACACTCTAACTTCTAACATCAGAGTTCATTCAAGAACCATCACCAGAACGGTGAGTCCTTTTTTTTTTCTTTAAAAAAAACAAAAAGAATTGTAGAGAAAAAAATTGGATCAGAAGGTCAAAACAGCAAGACGAATACTCTTTTCAAATCAGAGCTAAATGCATGCTTATTGTTGAAAGTAGAGTCCAATAGAGTTAAAAATACCTCAGAGAATTCCAGATATCTTTAATCATTTCTAAGATACACTGGTTCAGTCGTTAATCTAAAAATTACGCAATTGCGCTGTTACAAGATTTGGACAATTATACTGTTTCATCCGATATTTACCCTCCTAATACGAACGTTTAATTTGTCCTTCCTCTCTTTTACAACAATCCTACTAATAATCCTCTAACTTGAGCGGTCTTTAAGCTTTGAATTGGGTGAACTTTCAGTAAAAAAAATGTTTTGATAAAATGTTGACTCTGGGTTCAACCAAAGTTTCTGTGGCATCAGCACTTTCGTCACTTAAACAGATCGCTTCTGCGTTTCTTTAAAATATCGCTAATATTTGAGTCTTATTCGTTATGTTGCGGGGCTTCCATGTGCAAGCGATTTCAGTCTCTCACAAAATGATGAAGCTTATATTTTTTGATATCGACCAGCTGAAGTAGAAATGAAAGTTCGAGATCTGAGGACAACAGGATAAGACACAGTCATAAACCTAATTATTCCACCCTCCATCATGTTATAATCAAACCATCCAATTCATTCTCTCTTATACAGCTATAATAGTATAAAATATGCAAAATAACTAGTATAAAGACCAAAATAAACCTATAAGACGCCAGTATCTTTTGTAAATATGCTTCATTTCTGCAAATTGAAAGACTATCAGACATTTCGAATGTCATATCTCTTCGGAACATAGGCGAACATTGCCCACTCACAGACATTTTTTTTTCTTTATTATCTCTGCATTGATATGATTTATTGGGAAAAATAGCGAATAGAGTTTTAACGCTGTTTTCAGTATTTTGAATTCGCAAAGGGCTAACAGCCAATGATAAGGGGTCTATTTGTTCTGATGCCCTCTAGTCTGTGAAAGTTCTACATCCGTGTCGAGTGACGACATACATTATTAGTAGTCGCTCGACACTATACAAAATAGGGAAAGTTCATTTTGACAATGTCACCACAACATTAAACAATAATGGAGATGGTGTGGGTTATTAAATGTTTTGGTGCTTTGTACAAAGGTCATATTTGGTGTGTGGATGCTGCAGACTTGGGCGAAAATAGAAATCGTCTCGTTGATTCGTCTTTAAGTGTTGTCTGCTACTAGGCAATTTATACATACATGTTACAGTTTCGATAATCATAAATCTTCCTTATATATAAGAGATTTATCTACTATAATGCCATTCAGATTCACATTTGCGTTGAGTGATCAGATTTTGAATAATCCAAGTTGATTGTTTTGAGAAAAGGATGAGATTTGGTACATATATGCTGAGACTGCGGAAGTTTAAGTGCGAAGAAAGAGATAGCATAAATATTGAAATATTAATAAGGACGGTGTATGTTATTTGCTCCTGACTGTATTTGCCGAAAGCATGCATTAATACTCGGTAGTAAATTTGAGGGTAAATAGGGAAAATTTACGTTGTTTTGCGAAAGAAGACTGACAAATTACTTGTGTTAAGTTTTACGTTATATTTTCTTAAATACACACAAGCGTTTTATCTCGAGGCTTCATGATTGTAGAGATTATCCAATGGTTATTTATCATGAAAGTTTTCGACTTAACTATTAGATATTTTAAAGGGTTTTAACTATATTATATACTATAATAAATAGTGAGTAAGTTCTACAGCAGACTGTCCAAAGGTTGTTAAGTAGACATAAGCATAATTCCGAATACGGTCAATATATTGCAGGTGTATTTATAATTAATGTAATTAAGGGTTTCTTTTGATTAGAGCTTACATTATATTCAGCAGCTTTTGTATAAAAGCAATTGCGTCCTAAATTGTACAACTATTGGACTATATATATATATATATATATATATATATATATATATATATATATATATGAAAATTTCTTTGATTTAATCGGTAGAGAAGACAATATTTATGAATTAAAATGACAATAGGAAAACTGGTAATTGCTGAAGCGTTTTTTATTCATAAAATATATATATATATATATATATATATATATATATATATATATATATATATATATATATATATATATATATATATGGTAATCCGTTGGGATAATCCAGACGAATCCTATTGACTCAACATAAAATTTGAAATATGTTAAAAATTGACTCACAAAAGAGCACTCAATGTTTATTGTCATTAAACAGGGCAAATTTTCTTTACAACTGGAATTAAGATACTCTTAGTTAATGACCATTTTCACCTACGAAATTTAATATAAAAATTCATATGTGAAAATGATCATTAACTAAAGGTATCTTAATTCCAATTGTAATGTATATATATATATAAATATATATATATATATATATATTATAAATTAATTGATTTAAAATATGGTTATTTTCGCTACACAGTTCCAACCATGTTTCAAAAAATAATCTATACGAACACCGGATTTTATATCTTACTGTTCTTTTTTTTATATATATATATATATATATATATATATATATATATATATATATATATATAAAGTGAGAGAGAGAGAATGAGAGCGAGAATCTGTAAATCTCTTTGTCACCTTTTCTGCTTGTCGGTCTGTTAGAGACACAGAGAAATTATCTGATGGAAAGAGGGATACGTCTTAATTCTAAATAATATAGATGCTAACAGTTTAATCTTTTTATAAAAACACAATAATAATGGATTGTATAAAACAAATATTAGTTGCGTTTTATAAGTGGCAATTAAAGGCAATATTTAGATATTTGTACATAGATTTATTTAACAACACATCTGAAATTTTGTTCCAATGATCTTCGCAATCTTTGAGGCAGTTTCATGCTTCCATCTTCTTAGTGCTTTTTTTATTATAATCTTCATAAAATTGATGCTATTCCCATCAAGATATTTATTTGGGTATCAAAATAAATTGCTCATCTGAAGATTCAATGTCAAAAGAAGAGGATGACATTTAAACTGTACAGACTTCTCACTGTCATAGAAAGAAAATTAAAGTCTGATGAAGTCTTGCAGGAAGATGTAATTTCCCGCTTAAACTTTGAAACTATTCTCACCTAATGCATCCTTAATATCACCAAGAAAAACATCAGCTCCTTTGACGAAGACATGCTTTTAGAGAGTGGTTCAAGTTCTTCCCATTAAGAGAATTTTTGTAGGGACTTTAATCATGTTTGAAACGAAGACATGTTTAAACGACACTCATCGAAAAACAAACTTTTGATTCAACGCTACATATAAATATGGCAATTATCATCCTTACAACTAATGATTCGTCGTATTTCAGCGACATGACATACATGCATTCTAATGCAGACACTAAAAACCATTATTTTTCATAATTACAAAATAGCTGCCAACGTGGAAAATTTGTTTCGGATTTTTCTGTTGAGCAAAAAATTCCGATCTTGCAAAATATTATAAAAAAAAATAATGCACCCGAGCAAATGGGATAAAAAAAAGAAAAAATCAGAGAAAATTACGATGCTAATTATCTTCCAGAAATTGAGAATTGCCGAGCATCTATTTCTGCGAGAATGCTTGGCTCGTGAACAACTTTTAAACGATTCAATTGTTAATTAGATTAATTAGAGTTGAACAATATAAACAAAAGATATTGCAGCTAATAAGAAATAAGCGTTAATATTTTTCCCCACTAAGTTACGTGTAACGATTTTGATTTCTTTTTTTCCATTCAGAGTACATAATAGATTATTTTGATTTTCCGTTTACTAAACTATAAAATATCTGAAAATAGGTGAAAAAATTATATATTCCAGAAACATACGGCATTTCAATCATCCTCCGAACTTAACATTCGTTCGTATTCATTTACTAGTTTTGTACTAACCCAGTCAAAAGCATCAAAGTCAGATCAAGGTCCTGTACACTACTACATGTGTAGGATTTTCAACAATTTAAGATGCTACAAAACATATGAAGTTCAAACTTGAATCCTCTTGTCATGTGGATATCATGCGTGGCGTCTAAATCTTTCGAAAATATCTCGTTGAATAATAATTTAGCAGATTATTATTTTTAAGGGAAAGCTCAATTCCAACTTCCAGAATTTCACATTCGAGATAAGATGTGAGATATAATAATGAAGTCGATTTTGACTTGCTGAGCTAGCGTGGGAATGATTAGATAGAGAAATGTGTTACTGCAAGTGGTTTCTTACCCGTGAAGATACGTAGAAATATTATATTTTGTGTGTGAAACGGCTCCCCAATGAGGGTGGCGGGGCGAACGCGACTGGATAGTTAGATAATGTAGATGTCGACATGGTTAATATTAAAAAAATCTAATTTAAAATTCTCTGTTTTGAAGTCTTTAAGTACCAAACCGAAAGGAGAAAAAAGTCAAGCTGAGATCATTGACTCCTGTCAACATGTAACAATTTAAGCACCTAATTGGATACAATATTTATCAGATCAATTATTAAAAATGGCTTCAATTGAATGAACTTGTATAACTTAGAGAGGACTATACTTTATCAAAACTTCGTGGATTCGTGTTACAGAATCGCGAACAAGGAATTTTATAAATAACAGAATGCAAACCAGTTGAGGACTTTTAGTAGCAGCATCAACCTATAATGGATAGCAGAGAAAAAAATGTCATAATCAAGATGTTGAAGATCCATACTAATACAAAAAAAAAAGTTTAGAAAGGAAACCCGGGAAAGGAAATGCTGGAAAGATCATATAACATCTTTTCGACACGAGAAAACTCTTTTCTGGAAATATTGTGATTGAAATATTTTATCAATTTCCTCCGACAATTACACTGGCTTTTTGGTCAATGAGTGACAAATTCTTCCGTATAATTTTACTGGCTAATTTTACCATTTGTGTGCCATGCGGGATACACGCTTAGGCGATCATGTATCTTTCGGCATGAATGACGAGGCAGATATTTCTCAGCAGGAGTTTGCCAGGAATGTAATGGAATCGGCTGGAATTCGAACTCAGCTCACCGATTTCTCAATTCGGGCCGTTATTCATTACTCCATCACTACGATTACTGTTAATGCAATGTTACATACCATTGTTTGAATTTGGGCTAATATATTTGTAGCCGTTATCACTTCGGCCATCCGCTTGGTTTAGTAACAAAAAGGATGGGATTATTATTCAGAATCTGAATATTATACAGGGTGACCCCCCAAAAATGAGAATTTTTGAAGTGCATATTACCAGACATGAGCAAGTGGTAACACTGCGAGACAGTGACCTTGAGCAAGTAAATATTTCGTCATTTTAGTAGCCATGGATCAGTGGAACGGACAACGACGTGCGTTAGCCATAAAAATGTTTTATAAAAACGGTGATATTTTGACAGCTGCACAGCTGAGTTCCGACATTTTTACAACTTAGGACATCATGGTGCTGTTCCATCAAAACACGCGATAAAATGTTTGATTAATAACTTTGAAGAAACTGGATTTGCCAGAGAATTCAAGATGAAATTCAGAGTATCCCAGCTGAGATGCTGCAGCAGTCAATGAGGGATCTCAACAGTAGATTTCAAGAATGCATTGGTACAGGAGGACACCATCTACAGGACGTAATTTAAAAAAAATGAAAATTCCTTCATTGTTTCTTAAATGCCATGTTTGAAGGTTTTTCTACCATCACTCTTGGTTTTATTGGATTGTTAAAAAGTTACCGTTTTTTGGGTCACCCTATATATAATAAAAATTCATTGCAAAATTCCAGACGGATCAAAACAATTTTCTTTTTTGCAATCGATTATTATGAAGTTTAGTCTCACTTGTCAACTAAACGAACGAAAAACAGAGGATAAGATCATTACGTTCGACCAGTTCTTTAATTCAGAAAAGTCTTCATACTTAAATGCTCGTATCTGAAATCATAGCCTTTAAATATTCTTTTTGAGACACAATTTTAACACAGATTCTTGCACTGTTTGTAAATACGCAGCTATATGTTCTGGTAAGTGACCACTCAACATTATCTTATTTATATAATCACATACGAGCTCCAATTGAAGTTGTGTTGACGCGAGAAAAAAAAGTGACTTGAAATTGCAAAAAAATATAAACACAATATCCGCTTCTCAATTTTGCATTTAAATAGGAATTTAAAAACCGTACTTGAAAATAAAAATAAAAATCGAAAAAGAATAGTCCAAAAGATCTAGAACACGTTGCGTAATTTGTCCAGCGATGTTTTATCCCATCTTTCAGCCATCTTAATTATGGAGTGAATAAGAAACACCGAAATCTCCATGAATATTTATTCCTCTTTGCATGGTTTATTAAACTTTTAATAAACACCTTCACAGAATTTTCTCTTTTTGCTTGAATATTCTATAAAAAAAAATAACACCAATGTATTACTTTTCTTTTAATAGTGGCGTTTATTTTAAAAGTTCTTTTTTTTTTCTTCAATTAATAAAACAGTTTCTTCGAAATGCTTTTGATTCAACATCTCCTCGGGGAGAAACTAATCAAGTTATTTGCCTGCAGATTTTTAATGGAAGGGAAATTGCTGCCTGTGGACCTAAGCTTTTAGAATGAATTTTCCTACTTTTTTTTTCACTTTCAGGTTTCTTTAAGATAATATTCCATTCACTTCAGCTTTCGACTAGTAGTCCTCTAACACAAATAGAATCTGCTTCTAAAACATAATACTGTAATTTCAATGATTGATGATCGTCGAATGTCAGAATGTACGCGAAAAATATCCTATTAATTTCAATTTAACTTGTTCTTAATAAATTAAAATTCTTTTTCTTTTGTTAGAAGGTAATCTATATTTGTCCTTAAAATTAAATTTACTGCATTTCTCTAAGCGTTTAATACGAAAAGCCATCTTCATATATAGGTAGATGTTCCTTGAAACATTGGCTTCTAAATTTACGTGAAAATTTCCGAGCATGAAACGCAAAGAGATTTCCAAGTGAGACTGTTGGTTGGTTGGTTGTTTTGGTTTATGCCATATCAACCTCAGTTGGTCATTAAATTCCAACAAAATTCCTGAAATAGGATCATAGCGATAGTTTGGTAAAAAAAGGTTTGTATGTATAAATATATATTTGAACCATTTTTTCAATTATTCATATTTTTGAGTACAATCCAGCTTCTTTCAGGAAATTTAAAATCTTGGATGGTTTTATTTTCATAAAAAGTTTTTTTTTAATTTTTAATTACTCGGTAATATTTTGTTCGCACTAGATCAAAATCTACACACTCTAACAGTATATGGTTCATTGTAAATTTCTCTTGGCCTGTAGTGCATATTGGGGGTTCTGTTCTTTCATTATTGCTGATAAAATCTTTCCTTCAAAGATTATTGTTGGCAATAATTTTTTTTATAATACAAAATATTTCTGGTATTATAAACTATTTTTCCCCAAGATTGGGTGTTAAGTATTTGCTGATAGCTCGGACCATAACAGGTGTTACACCCAGTGTGTGGGTGGACCTGGGAACACCGGCAATTAAGAGATGGATCCACGCTCCTTAAAACCTCCTGATCAGAGGCCGTGCTGTTGGAGGTAGTTTATCGTCTTACCCAGGAAGAGGATGTCGTTTATCGTCATACCCAGGACGGCCGAGTGAGACGAATTCTGACACGTATTGAGCATACGGTTTCACTCAGTCCTATCGTGTACTCGAAGATTTATAAACTCTATCTGAAATGCGTCTCATTTTTTTTTAATCTTCTTCGGTTAATCGTCGGTTGAGAGGATTTTTACGACGTGGCAACCTTGCTTGAATGATTTAATATCGAAGTCGGTTTTTCCCTTTTATACTTGCCAATAAATAGACAAACTGGGTTTATATTAGAATATATACAGGTTGGATTTATACTTCACACTATAGGGTTATATAAGTTTGTTTATACTTGAGGTTATAGCGCGATATATGTCGTCTTTATATCTGTTTATATTTAAACATTAGCCATGCTTATAATTGAGTTTATGTGTAGATATAGGACGCATTTATAAGTAGTCTGGAACCATGTTTATACTTTAGTTTACAGGTAGATATAGGGCGCGTTTAACTTGCTTTATATGTAGGTATGGATCATGTTGAGGTAGATACGTGAGTGGATGAAAATGTCTAGGCTTATATTGAAAAAGTGATGCTAGTTCTCCGATATTTTTCATACAATTAATTTCAACTCGTCTTATTAATAATTTCATTGATTCCTTCCAAGTAAACTGGCATCTGACTGTTCAAATAAGACCCTTCATCCTATTGGTAAAAAAAAAAACGAAAAACTATCAACAGCAGAGATGACATCATTATTACTGATAATAATTCCCATCGAAATCTTTTTTTATCAGAGAAAAATGGAGGATGATCAATCAGTTCAACATAGAAATAAATTCAACCACAACATCATTATAAAGAATGACACACTTATTAAAATCGATTTTTAATAACATTATATTATCTATTGTAATTTCCAAAACACGTCTCTCTCTCTCTCTCTCTCTCTCTCTCTATATATATATATATATATATATATATATATATATATATATATATATATATATATATATATATTATTTATTTCACCCCAAGCAAGTCGGGGAGCCACTAGGACGCAAGGGGTTACAGAAAATTTAGAGCAAGATCAGATAGGAGTGATAGAAGAAAGGATGAGGAGGAGGGTAGTGGAAAGATCAAGGCAACTGGAGATGTCGATGATATAGTAATAATGAAATATGGTAATCTGTATGGAATATCCAAGAGGATATAAATCCAGGGAGAGCTCTATGTAAACAGACAGAGCAAATTATTTTTAATTAAAGAATATTAAACATTTAACATCGGAAAGTTAATCATTATTCTTTCATGAGAACATTAAAAAACAGCTCTCGATCGTCAAGCCCTAAAAACAACTAAAAATAAAATAAAAATAATTTTATTTGTTTGTAGATCTTGATGTTTGAGAGCTGTTTTTTAAAGTTCTCACGAAACAAAATAATACCTATGGGATTTTAAGTGTTTGATATTCTTTGATAAATAATAATAATAATAATAATAATAATAATAATAATAATAATAGATATCTAGATATATAGATAGATATAAACAGTGAAATATAAGTTGATTTACGAGCGAGTGATCGTATTCAAATATATATATATAAATGGTCAAGAAATTGAGTGCTCAAATTTAAATAATAATGTTATTGACTATATATTAAGAAATATACATTATGTCTTACATTGTAAGGCATTATATATATATATATATATATATATATATATATATATATATATATATATATACAGTGGGTTGAACGAAATATTCATACTGCATGCTTTTTTTAATTGTTATATTATGAATTTTGTAAAAGAATTTCATAATCGATACAATATTTGCATGCCATGGCATAATGGTGCAATATGCAAAACAAAATTAGAAAAAATTATTATATTAATTAAATTATATGAAATAAAATATATAAACATTATAATATCTACTTAATACTTTGTATCATATCCTTTAATAAATTCAATAGCAATCAGTGTCTTTCTGTACTTTTAATCAATCATTTGCAAATTTCTCTTTTGGATATTTTCTTTAGGGCCAAGATGTTTGCGGTGCTCTTATATTAACTTGAACTATTAATAAACGCCACAAATCCTCTTATTGATTCAAGTTTGAAGAAAACTGTGATGGCCATTTGTTTGTATTGGTATTGTTTTCAGTAAACCCTTTTTTTTGTAGATTTAGCTCTATGTTAAAGTTATTTTAATCATGGAATCTTAAAACTATGAGAATCAATATATATATATATATATATATATATATATATATATATATATAAAGAGATAGAGACATACAGAGAAAGATTAGCTTTGTCAAATGAATTATTTGTTAATATGTCGGAATAAAAGAAAGAATTCGTAGTCAGTCGTTTTTGTCATCAAAGTTGCAAGATCGAATCAATTATATATTATTAGATGAGAGTTTAAGAAAGTGATTAATCATCAGAGAGTCCCTCATTCGTATAATCTGTCACAAACAAGATAACTGATCTGTCAACTCGATGACTGTCCGAGGGGTTTCTCCATCGATTCAATTATGACCACAATTAAATATATCTAAGCAAAATATCGTAAGCCGATTAAAGCTTGGAATTTTACGCAGATTTTGAATCTCTTAAAATTGACTCTTTTTTCTGTCTTACGTCTGTTCTTTATAATTGAATTCTGTATGACAGGAATACACAAGGAATTACTCGGAAGATGTGGCAAAATGTTTGTGACTCGAATAGAATGTATTCCTTAGTAATATGTTTGGACGTTTTTCCATTTGTACTGATATTGAAATATGAAATGAGTCAATACATTTTTGTGGCAACCATCTGTGAAGGTGGTATGATTTTCGGGCAACCGACACAATTTCTATGCTGATCATAATTTCCGCCTTCCTAGGCCGCTATAATTACTTTCTTATCAAATCAACTTTGGTAAGATTCGATTCTGGCCCAGGAACTTGATTACTTGCCCATTATCTATATTTGCACCATTGTGGAATCTTCTGTAATGAAAGAGGATCACCCAACATTAAATAAGGTATCATTTATATATATATATCAATAAGTATATTTGAAAAAAAAACAAAAAAAAACTTGTCAGTCACGCCGTTTGTATGACGTCACCTTGTCACCTTGAATGACTTGAAATTGGTTCCATCCCATCAAACATGAAAGCCCGGAAAATAAACCATTTGCGTGAATATACATTGAAAACTCCTTGAAAACGAGTGGGAACTTTGGCAAATTTACCGATGACACAAAAAACCTAATTCGAAAATTTAAAAATGAAATGAAAAACAATTGATATCCAGAAATAGTCCATGCAAACTGATAGCCTGTTATAGTCAATGCTAATTGATAGCCAGAAATAGTTCATGCAAAGTGATAGCCAGAAATAGTCTATGCAAATTGATAGCCAGAAATAGTCTATGTAAATTGATAGCCAGAAATAGTCCATTCAAACATGTTTCTGTGAATTATTACTACCGGAATACATCTTAGTAGCCTGGTCGACTGCACTTGGTAGCCAAGTTGGTTATAGCGTGCCGGGCTTAACGGTAATTCCCTCTACGGAGACGGTTACGGTTTTAAATCCTGTCGGAAAACGGAAGTTCTTCTTTAGTAAGATTACTCAAACATTCAGACCGGTAGACGAGAATAAATATTTATACTGATTAGTAAATAAACAAAACATTTATAGTCAAATAAGAGTATCCACTAGAAACCACATTTAAAGTGATACAAATCAATCGTATTAATAAACAACCATTCTAGTCTATATATATGTATGTATAGGTGCATATATATATATATATATATATATATATATATGTGTGTGTGTGTGTGTGTGTGTGTGTGTGTGTGTGTGTGTGCGCACACATATATACAATCTTAATAAATTATATTTTTTTTATTTATTAATCTGAAATTTTTTATAATTTTTATCGTTATTTTTAGTGAATACCCATATTCCGTTTATTTCAAACTGTATATTTATTTTCGTCTGCCGGCCTGAATGTACGATACATATTCTAAAAGTAAACGCTGGAGGACCCATCTTTATCTTAAATAAGCTTTCTCTATCTTTCATCCACCTCTAAAATTAAATTATGGTGAAGCTAATATTTCGATATAATTTAGGGTATAAGAATAAGCTATTCAGGACGTCGGCCAAATTTTGATAATTATTTATAAATAAGCACGCATGAAGTCGGAGAATTTCAAATCTTCTCGTTTTGTCTTCTATTATTTTCGTTAAACTTCAAACCGGAGATGTATAGCATATATTTCAATCTGAAACCAATAGAAAGCCAACAATCTGCTCGGAAGTCTTTGCTAACGTTCACCATCTAATCTTACAATAGAAAGGACTTTTGATTTATTTCTGCAGAGGAAGGCTCTCACTAATGCTATATCTCTCATCGACTCTCTATGAAAACTTTTTGACTACAACTATAATAGCTCTCCACATAGCCCTGTCGTTTGTCGATCTAAGTAACCTTTGCTTTATTATTACTCATTTTTGACAATTTATTTCATATTCCGCAATCCGATACCTAATTACTTCTCATGTATATTCTTACTTGAATAAGCCTTGTCTGCAATGAATTATACAGGACCATTTTCTTCATTATGGGTACTAGAAATTTCACCTCTTTGTTTCTGATTGTACGATTAAATAAATACCGGTGGTGTTCTTAAAATTCTTCTCTATTGCCATATCTCTGTAGCCTATAGTTTCTTCTTTACCTGCGTGGAGGCTTTTTCTACAGTCAGTGTCGCATAGAATATTAGATGTCACGTGGCATTTCAGAATCATTTATCTGTTTTTGAAGACAATTCCCCATCCTTTAATATTTTGCTCACTTTCGGAAATTAAACTTTCGGTATTTCTATGTCCCTTCAGATCTATGTGCCAAGAATTCCGCTGTTTGAGAATACACTGCAGAGATACCTAAAATTGCGGCGTACAAGTTGACCTGGCGTACAAGTCGACCTAAAGATAGCTGAAAATTTTGATTTAGGCCTATATATAGCGTATTGGTCGAACCGCAATAATACGGTGGCCTGTCAGTGGTCCATAACTTAGGCTAACGATAATATTGTTAGACTCCAGTATATGAAAACCTGTGCCAAATCTATATGTCACATCACTTACCTCTGTATTGAGAAAAAAAAACAAAGTCTAATATCTTTCTATATGCATTTTATAGAAAACAACCTACAACAAACACCGGTGGGTAGTGAATATTTTATCAGTGAAACGTAGAGAACACTTAAAATTCGTCAGGTCTACTGATAAACATATTAAAGTCAATATCAGTTCCTATAGGATATTGCTGTCATTACTACCATTGATGTTGCGTAGATAACACAATCGAACCATACCTACTTGTCCGAATGGCTGATGGAGGTAAGCAGCGTTTCGAACAGTGTTTACGCTTAGTATATCAGCTGATGAACGCGATGTATGCAGTAGCGTTATTAAAATAATGAATTTATGTTACTATTTTATTATTTTATATTGATTTCTGTGTTAAAATTCAAGTATGTACACCAAACACAAGTTTTAGTGGGATATGTTGGGGACAGCCTGCTGGATGTATGGTAAATAGTGTACAGTAATTGCCAGGAGTTGTGTCTTTCTTTATTACAATACGCTCGCAAATCTTTTAAATCTATATCCGCCATATAAGCCGACACCTAGTTTTGGCAATATTTTTTGAGGCTTCAAAATTCGACTTGTACGCCGCAAATGACGGTAGTCCATTTTTAGTACTTGTTTGATGCGGACTTTCCTCGTCCATTACCCACTGCTTGCTTCATTTGCCAATATCAATGCATTTTCTTTTTTCTGTATTTTTATACAATTGTTCATTGGATACAAAGTCCAAAATCACTGAAGATAGAAGTTTACTAAATAGGGATGCCAAAAGAGAAAAAGGAGGAAATAAGAAATGAATATTATGAGTATGAACCTAGACGTGATGATGTTAGGGTAATCGCATTCCTTGAAGAAAACTTGCAGGAGCTTGTTCGACAATGTTATGGTTATTGGAAATGAGTTGTTTGAATGAATCTTCTTACTTACGATATGAATACGAAAGGAATGAAAATAAGCCGACCCTGTTTATGTGGAATGTCATTTTCTAGCTATGTAACACTGAAATTATGAGACTCCGGAATGTAACACGCCTGCACATTTATCAAAAAACAGCGATTGCATAACGAGAAGCTAGCAAAATTTGTCTTTGAGACATAAGTTTTTACTGTCTGGAATGGATACACTCAATTCTGTGAGTTCTTCCTGGTTTCCTATTTGATTTACACCTCAACAGAGTTACATCGACTTGCTTTATATTATTATGATTTACACTTGTCGATAATAAATAGTGGTGTCTCTTCTAGTTTTATTAGAATCATCTCGGTGCACATATTTACTAAGTTGTTGTTACAGATATATTCACCCTGTACGAAACCCGGGAGCCACTTGAGGTAAACGGTTTCATAGAAAGAGGTTCAGTTTAAGCGAACATGTGTAGAAGATAAAACTTAATCCTGGACTTAATCTTCTTAAGATTGTAGTAATCGGGAAAACACCCTCATGGTACTCTGTTTCACAGAGCAGCTGTTCATATGACAAACTACTCGAGGGAAACGTCTTTCCCCTACTATGAATTAATCCGTGCTAAAAATAAAATAAAATAAATAAATAACTAATCCTAATATTTCTATTAGTGTCCGGCTTACGGCCATATTACGTTGAAATATCGGTACTGGTACGAACACCGAAGATAATCAACGCGGAATCTGATAAGTATCTAAGTGTGTGTCATATTAGGAATACCAGGGGATGCATTCTTGGATGTGCGGCTGGTGTAATTGATAACGGATTTGGAATTCGGATAACCGAGTTCCATTTTCAGCTGGGTTCAATATATTCACTTACAAGCAAATTCATTTGAGAAAGAAGCGTCTTCTTTCCCCTGCTATAAATTAATTAGTAGAACTTTTATCTGTAAATAATTATTATCTCTCAAAAAATTATGACAGTTTAAACATATGTTCTGGCTTTAAATAATCTGGAAAAGGTGGATAAGCCGTAAAAGAAAACAAATTAATAAATCTATCATTATGTCTTCACTGAACTTATTTTTTCCATATATGGTTTGTACTTTTTCAGTAAAGCTCACGTATTGCCTTTAACAAGTACTACTTGGCAAGTAGGGCATTTCTTTGTAGCTAGTCTCCTAATGTCGATTATTGGTAACAATGACATTACACTAGTATTTTAATTTATAATTAACCATTTAAACACAATTTTTTTAAATTCACAAATCTTGTTTATTCTTCCATAGTTTTATCTATTGCACTACGTATAATTACGTGTCAAAATTTTATAAAATTCCGTACTACCACGAGTAGTTCATCTAGTGCACAAATAAATATTAATCGTGCAAATTTTAAGTGTTATCATTAAGCGTTCTCATTATTTTTTTTTAATTAATGATATTAAATAAATCGAAAATATGAAAGAGAATTATAATATACATTTCTACTTCTTTTATTAATAGTGAAATGATATTGATAAGTGAAGAAAATCAATATCTGAGTATGAAATGACTGGCAATTTTAGGTACACTATTGAGCAATACGCATGTGGTGATGCAATAACGGACATCGACCCGTAAATTGGAATAGATGCATTTTAATTTCTTTGTAGTAAGTTACGTTCATTATCTTTCATCATCATCTCCCTGCTGAACATTGCGTAGCAGCAAAATGTATTTCTCGTCGAAGAGTTCGGATTTGAATAGGTATATTTATTTTTCCTCTAGCAGAATATAACGCAGCAGTCTGAGTGTTTTATCGCCATTGTTACATCGGTCCAAGTTTTGCTGATCCGCTCACTGATTCCACAACGAGTGCCCGGGGGTGGCCTATATATATATCTGAATAAAGTTTTCATCAGATTGCACGTCCGAGATAGCTTACAGAAAAATGGAAGAAGGTGAAGTATCCCGGTACGAGTGGTAATACTAATGGAAATGTTAACCCTATGAGTACAAATTTGAAATATATTGATTGAGCAGCCAGTACTACTGTCGGACTGAAATTGGTGATTAATCTCCAGCTTTGCTGGTCAAACTCTCTGCCTCCGGACAGAAAGGACCCCATACGAGTCTGCTATCGTAGGGCAGTCTCGTCTTGTGCCACATCTGACCCCCTGGGGCGGTTGGTAGGTTTCATAGTTAGAGATTCGTCTCCAGCTATGCTGGCCTATCTCTCTGCCTCCAGACAGAAAGGATCCACAGACGAGTCTGTTATCGTAGGGCAGTCTTGTCTTGTGCCACATCTGACCGCCTGGGGTTGTTGGTAGATTTCCTGCAGTTGGAGATTCTTCTCTAGCTATGCTGGCCTAACTCTCTGCCTCCGGGCAGAGACGACCCACATACGAGCCTATGTCGAAGGGGATCTCATCTAGGAAAACAGCTAACCGACCCCGTTTTATACGGTGAATTTTTGGCCGAGGTTACGGGTTCGGATACCTCACATTAAATTCGGCCTTTTGCCACATCTGACTGCGTGGGGCGGTTGGTAGATATCTTAATCTCGGTTCAAATTTATAAAATCTCTCTATTAGAATAGATTTTCCGGAAAATAGGTTTCTCCGATCCAGTAGCTGTTATCGCTCTCTCTAGTACTGATAACAGTTTATTTCCTAAACTTTTATTTGTAGTAGTATGGAATGTTGAAATGATAATTATGAAATTATTGTATTGAAAGTCTTCACGTGATGCTGTTTCTCTTACTTTTAAGTTTTTTCATTTGTGATTCTGCAGCGCGCTCTATAATACGGGATTCATTCGCTGTAGGCGATTTTTCAACTAAAGCTGTTTGTATCCAACCGATAGTTTAAATATTCCTGCAAGCGTTTGGCAGCATGCATCACATCCACATTAAAATATTTCGCTGACGAGGATATTTAGTAATAAGAATCGAATGCTCAATGCAATGATGGCTATGTTTCTCTCTAACCTAACATTACTTTCGGCAGATACTAACCTTATTTTTTTAATATCGCAATGTTTTCATTTGTACAGATTAAATATTATCCATTTCGAAACATATTGCCTTCATAATAGCTAAGGAACTCCATCGACAACATATATTTTCTGGAAGATTTTGGAAGTTGGAAATCAGTGTTTTCCTTCTCTGAGATGGATGGGTATGCTAGATAAAGGAGTTACAACTGAACGATTTACAATTACGGTAACTGGTTGTGCTCATTGTCGTACAGATGCATTTTGGAAAGTCATTCATTTCTTTAATCACTCCTTGGCGTTGTGTTAATTTGTAGCATGTATGATACTCTCGTACGTCTATTGGTGGTAAAATATATAACAAAAATACACTTAAATGAAAAGAGTGGAGAATGAAACGGAAGCACGCCATTTTTTTCCAGGATGTCATAACATTTTCCAGATCATAAAGGAAAGGAATTTGTAGAGAGCTATGATTGGATACTTTCTGTATGTGAAGGACATTTTAGGAGACAATGACTCATCAACTGTGTAAAATTGATTTAGAAGCCGTAATTTGAATCTTTGTTTTTTAGCATATTTTTATTTTTGATCTATCCACCAGGTTCTGTTTTTTTACATGATATGATTTGTTGTTTTTTTATTACTTTAGACGGACGACACAGTCATCGCAGCTTTTACACTTGCCTACGTAAAAGGAAAAAAAAAAAAAAGAAAGCACTCCCGACTAATACTAAAGCCATTTCTGTTTCTTCTCACATAAAATAAAAACGTTCACTTTTCTATATTGTCAAAATTGTCATCTAAAGATCATAAATATAGGTTTAAAAGGACTTAGAGATGTCAGAAGAAAATTGGCTATTTGTTTATGTATGACTTAAAAGAGAGGAATTATGTGGTCTCGAAGTAAAACAGAAATATTGCAAGTATACGAATGTATTTCCTTGTGTATTTGAGCGTTAGGAGCGTGGCTGAATTTGCGTGCCCGTGTGTTAATGCAAGATGGTTTTAACGTGTGTGCATCCGTGTTTATATCTTTTATTTGGTGGGCGGGGTGATAGCTTAAAGTGATAACGGTGGAACAAAGATTATCGAGAATATGTGTAAAAGTAAATCTGAGAAAGTATTATTACGATGAATATCTATAAGCGTATGCTTGTCTAAAAGTGTGTGTTAAAGATGGTTTGGTTTTGCGGTCATATCGCGTTGAGATACTGGTTCTCGTACGATCACCGAAGCAAAGCAGCCTCGAGCCTTGTCAGTATGTAACCGCAAGTTGCCGTAAGC
>CAHIKZ030001713.1:3832500-3862500 GCA_903632075.3 Acanthosepion pharaonis
AGTAATGGTTGTGAAACTATTCCAGAGCATTGACATTTATATCAATAACACTGTTAGCCAGTGTTGGATCGGTTGCCCCTTTAGGCTACAGCCTTTGAATCTCCAGGTTAGTTCTTACAATATCGGTAGATCGTTGCGCATGACCATTTCTTAGTTAGAAAGGACGGCGTACTCGTTCCAGCTCTCTCTAAAAAGAATCAATCTGAAAAGAAGAGCAAACATACACTATGGTTTGATAGAGAGACGTGGGTGTTGCATCAGAGCATTATCCCTCTTAGCTGAATACTTTAACGTAGTCAGAGCTATCCAGCACTTTCAGTGAGTTTTATGCTAGAGGGTCGCTAATCATTGCCCCCGACATGTGTGTAGGCATTCGTCTCAGCGGAAATGCCTTGTGGTTTTAAAGTGATCAAGCGGCACTTAACATTAGCTTACACAGTACCAATTTTACTAATTTATCTCTCTCTCTCTCTCTCTATATATATATATATATATATATATATGTGTGTGTGTGTGTGTGTGAATGTGTGGTGAGCGAAAAATTATTGTGCAAATAAAATTGATTCTTTGATGGTTTCGCTTTCTACAGTTTATCAGTCTTTATTTAAAGTCTTCTTTATATTTTTAAATTGTTAGAAATTTAGCCAGTGAGATAATACTGATTTTGTAATAAAAGTCATAATACTTAAGCAATAGCTGGGGAGAAGATGCGTATTATACGTTTCTCAAATGTATTTGCATGTATGAAAACATAACGAACACAACGGGAAGTGGAACTCGTATATCCGATTTAGAATTTCGATTTATTTTGTCCATTACACCACACTCACATCCAAGCTTTCACCACCTGGAATTCCCAAACAGCTACTTTGTTAGTCTGTGTATGACGAAGTTCTCTCTCTCTATATATTTTTTTTATATAAACGTATATAACATCAAAATTGTTAGATTGTTAATAGTTAGATTAAGCTCTGAGGCGATGCATCTTAGAAATGATTAAATATATCTTACTGGAATTCTCCGAGGCCTTTCTAACAGTACTGGCCTCTACTCTGGGCAATAAGAATGTATAATTATTCTCCACGCTTAACAGAAGAATCGTGAAGAAATCGATTATAAACGAAAATGATATGGTCATCATTAATTAATCACAGCTAAGGATCGGAAGCTCATGAAGTATTAAAATAAAGTTTATATATATATATATATATATATATATATATATATATATATATTCCAGGATCATTTTCAAAATTTTTCACGATAATCTTTGACCTTCTAACTTTCTGTCATGGAGTAAGAAGCTGCTCACAAGTTTCACGTATGATTTCATTTTCAAGTCTTTTTGCATTGCTCTTTGGACTAGCATATCTGAAACTCCTTATTCACGTGCCAAACGTCTTATGAATTGAGTTGGATCTTTTCTAATTGATCTTTTTAGCCCTAAGATTAAATGATGTTCCATTTTTCTGATGTGACCTCCTGATCCAGCTTTCCTCTGTACCGTTCCCTCATTTTAAAACTTATTCACCGTTCTCCTTATGGATCATGAATAGACATTGAAGATGGAAGAGCGAGTATAACTGTTTGTACAATTACAAAAGTCCTGAATGATCTATTTTCTTCACACTATTGCTCATTTGGGAAGACATAGTGGGGCTGACACAAAACAATTTCACCTGTTCTATTTCTAGTCGAATTGTTTTTATAGATTCTTACGAAAAATCGTGTCAAGATGGCTTATCTGAAATGTGGAAATGTAAACTCAATCAGTTTCATGTTTCTTTTAGATATTAAATATTTTGTGAGATGGATCATTATCTCATACTTTATACGATTTGTAAAATGTTACTGTTACACCCACTATATATATATATATATATATATATATATATATATATATATATATATATATATATATATAAAAAAGAGAGAGAAACGACAAACGTTTTGGGTTGTAATGTGTATTATTTAAAAAATATATATTCTGCTTTTATTTTGCACAATTTTGTTACAGGCGTTTCCGGTCTCGCGACCTTCATCAGGCAGAGAATGGATATCCACACTCTACCTCAGAACATTCACCCATAACCAAATTCAACCAAGAATATAATTTCAACGAATTAACAGTTTTAGATATACTCATTAGAAATAAAAAACAAACACATGATCACATATATCTACCACAAACCTACAGACACCTAACAATATCTTCATTTCAAGAACCATCACCCAAAAAGTTGCCTGAAATCCATTCCCTATTTCTAGCGTGTAGTGTTTTTACTATACTGACTGACAGACAACTCTGAAACATCCGCCTAGAAGAACTAACTAAAATTCTTAAAAAATCGAGTCTACCCCATAACACAAATAAACAAATGTTTTGAATTCGCAAAAAAAGTTCCTTAGACCAACTACGAAATCTAAAGAAACGTAACGTCGAACAAACTCTAGCATATGCCTTAAAAAACAACAAGAACAATCCAGAACTATTTACAGAAATTACAAAATATCTAGACCTACTTAGCAAGAATGACAAACTGAAAAATATTGTAAAAACAACCAAAATAATTGAAAGCATACGCCAATCTAAAAACCTGAAGTACATAGTAACCTCAACCAAATTTAACCAACACACAATACAGGGAGTCACAAAATGCAACAAAAAAATTTGTGGGGTTTGTAACATCCTTATAGAAGGAAACACCTACACTTTTGAAAACCCTAAAACGAAATTCATAATAAATAAATATTTAAACTCCAATCCTAAAAATGTGATTTATTCACTCAAATGCACAAAATGCAAGACATCATATATAGGTATCAGCCAACAACTAAACAACTGGGTCTCCCTCCACAAAAGAAACCTATAATTACCAAACAACAGAAAGCTCTTTCTATCACAACACATATATAAATCTAACCAGGGTGAATTTAAAATTATGCGAATATATCAAACAGAAAATTATTCATACCTACAAAGATAAGAAAAAAAACTTCATGAATAAATTTAAACCAGCACTAAATATATCATAAACCCACGCGCAAAACAAATGGCATCCATACATAATGGCCAAATACAGTAGTCAAGCTACTTGCATGCATGCGTATACACTCACACGCGGGCATCTGTGGAGCGCGAATATGCATACACATATTGGAAAAACATTTGACGAATTATAGGCATGCGCGCAAACCCTATACATTATTGGAAGTGTGTGTATGTGTATGTATGTATATATGTATGTCTGTATATACATATTTTTGCATATGTGTGTATACTAATTCTTTATAATTAGACAGTATGTATGTCTGGAGAGGGAATGCGCGTATACAGGCGCATACTGATATATATATATATATATATATATATATATATATATATATATATATATATGTATGTGTGTGTGTGTGTGCGCGCACATATTGGCAAAAACAAGACTGCTCGAAAACCCTCCACAACATGTAAGTGTTTAATTCCTTATAATAAGACAGTATATATATATATATATATATATATATATATATATATATATGGAGAGGGATATACATATACATACGCATGCTGAAAAAAACAAAAAACAAAGGAAATCGATCTAAGAACACACAGGTGTCATTAAAAGATGAGAATACACATATCTTTCCTCACCCTTTCTTGGACCAATCTTAATTGTTTTATTACCCTTTACGCAGTATAAAATTTCTTACTGCCAGTTCAAGGAAGACATTTTTGTCACTAAGACACAAAATAGAGAATGTTTAACATCGAGAATTTTTAACATTGAAAAATATAAGACAAATTAATTCATTTTAATTATATTTGAAAATAACCAATCTTTGCCTGAGAAAGATTGCGAGTCCGGAATCCAGTGGAGGAAAATTATGGAAAATAAAGAATAATATTTTAAAAGAAAGAAAACAAAATCACATTACAAACAAAAACGTTTGCGGTTTCTGTCTTCTTTTTAATATACACTTTTCTATCGTTGTAACTACTATAACCTATTTATATATATATATATATATATATATATATATATATATATATATATATATACACAAAAGTTATAGTAGAGTTTTAGTATATATATATATATATATATATATATATATATATATATATATATATATATAAAAAGTAGCCATTTTGTTTCAACACCTCCGGTGTCTTATCAAATGATGTTTTACATTCAACATTATTACTTGATAAGACACTTGAGGTGTTGAAACAAAATGGCTATTTTTGTAGTGATTTTATAACATATTTGTGTTATAATTTTTAAATAAATAATTATATCTGCTCTACTCTGTATTGGGGACTCTTTTAAGTATTGTAATTGTTGGTTATTGGAATTTATTCCGTATACAGCAATCATATACTTGTATATATATATATATATATATATATATATATATATATATATGTGTGTGTGTGTGTGTGTGTGTGTGTGTATGTATATATGTATATCCATATATGTGTATGTGCGTGTGAATGTAGACCCGTTATATTTTAATGTTATGAGTATTGAAGGTAGGTGGCTTTTGTCCCCATAGTAGGTTTGTAGTGGACCGTGGCTGTTATGTCGTTGTTGAGTAGACGTAGAAAAACACGTGTGGGTCCAGATTCTCCCGTTAGCAGGTCCATCTACATGAGAAAGTTGGACTTTAATTAAGTCCAAAGAATGCAAAGAAAGCATACAAAACACAAGACCGATAATATATGTATACAAATATATATTAATAACAAGTTACACGAAAACAGTTACAAACGACAAAGTGTGTGTGAATATTATATATGTGCGTTTGTGTGTGTGTGTATTGTGCTTAGCGCGCTCCCAGCATTTGGGAAACGCTATCCCTTGTTAGCGCCTACATTCCGAGGTTGTAAGCTGAAAGCCTGAGGAAAAAGAGAGATTTACCTCCAGGTGTCGACGCGAAGGTCTGAGAAAAAAAGAGAAAGAGGCGAAGAGTCAGCAGCTATTTATAGCAGCGAAGAACGACCCCTAGTGAAAGGGTTAACGAACTAAAGGAGAAGTTAACTCCGACAGGTTTTAGCCGTATTCATCTAAAGCTGGATTTTAAGTTCTTAACGCAGGTATCCATATCAAACCTTGGGAGACTAGAGCAACGGCTTAGTCATTTATTCAATAATTTGTATGTTTCGTTCGAGAATGTTTTTTTCCTTAGATTTATTACCCCCGTAAATGTCATGTTTGTATTTTCAAACAAAATGAAGTTTTTTACGTAAGTTGGCCAAATAACAATATAACTGAAAGGGGACGTGCGGCCCTAGACACACTGACTAATAGAGATAACCTAATCATTTCACATCATGACAAAGATTTTAACACAGTGATCTGAGGCATCAATGAATGCCGTAAAGAGGGCAACAACCCACTAACCGACTAAAACACCTAAATATGCCCACCCATAAACCCACTTCCCTAATAATATATATATATATATATATATATATATATATATATATATATATATATATATATATATATATATATATATAAATTAGCAAAGAAAATGATGAAAGTTAAATTTCGTTAACTTTGTGCTATGAAGATATGATTCTATGGATGCATACTATATGTTAGTAACGAGAATTACTTTAGGAAGGAAACTCGGAATAAACGGCGTGTCCCACAAAATTTGACATAATTTAAAATGTGAATATCTCAGTTACTACATGTCCTAGTCAAACGAAATTAAATAGACTTCATGTTGAAAAGATAAATATTTATCAAACTTCGAACACGATATTCAAATGGATGGAGTTTTTCTAACCGTTTTCAAAAGGTATCACAATTGTTCCTTATTCCTACCTTCTGTGACACGACACTCGTCAAGCTGTAAGTCCAGCTCCTGCCAAACACGCAGTAAAATGTCTTATGTAACATTCCCCGTTACCTCAATGATTCTCGGCTCTAGGCTTATAGGAAGAGTGTATATATTAAGCTGTTCTTTCACATACCTAATAATATCGTAGAAAACAATCACAAGGTGTCATGTCAGGTGACCGTTTTGGCCCTGTCGACAGTACATAGGCATTATACCTGGAACGCCTAATCCATCTTCCTAGTCGATTAATCTGAGATCATTTGGACATAAATTGGCTATATTGTTAGACTACAAAAAGATGTTAATTTTTGAAAACAGTCTTATTTGAAGGGGTTATCGGAGAAAATACAATGGATCTGCGGTCCATATAACATCAGCAAAACCTTCAAAAGCTGGGCGATAATTCGCAAATACCTCTCCTAGAGGAGAACATGGCTAATAACCTTGTGTACGCCATCCCATACAGCAGTGGAAAGAAATATAAAGGGGAGACAGCGGGGTCCTTTAAGGTAAGGCTTCAAAACACCGAAAATCTGTAACACGAGGGAAGTTGGAAAAATCCGATGTGGTTAGCCACATATGAAGAGAAAAGGGAGATCACCGACCTCTGTGGGATCAGGTGGAAATCATAGACAAAGAACATCATTAGAAATTCATAAACTAAAGGAATCAGCAAATACGCTATGCCAAAAAATCTCCTGAAACGACCAACCATAGAAATGAATAGTATATGGAATCCAGTAAAAAGGAGTGCCAGAAAAGTAATACTAACAACGAAAATTGCAATATGAGCTCTGGTAAAAACATGTAATGATAACAGCAAAAATTGCAATATGAGCACTGGTAAAAATGGTTGCTGAAGACATTACTTTTAAAATTCCCTGAAATTCATACACAGACATATGGACAGTGGATAAAGGCGTTGATTAGATCCAGTGACAGGACCCAAAATGTTGTGAGTTCAATACCTGGTTAAGGCAGTGGAGAACTTGGAGAGGTGAATTAATAGAAGATAACTGATAACATGACAAGTGGAACTAGAACAATCTACCCCAGCGAGCGCAATTAAAGGTTCAGTTCGACATTCCAACCACCTGAGGGCGGAGCGTACAACAGCCGAACGTTTAAGATAAGGACAATAGTCCGAATAATGTAAATTGTGTACATAATACCTCATCTCCGAAATATATATATATATATATATATATATATATATATATATATATATATAGGAATATGCATACACATACACATACTAGCAAAAATACACACGCACACACAATACACAAAAATGGAGATAGGTCTAAGACCTACAAAGGACATAAAATTATAAGAACAAAGACATCCTTTTTTTCGCCATTTCGCCGACCATTTCTAATTGTTTATTATCCCTTAAGAAGAACAATACATTTGCCACTAGTTCAAGAAAAGTTGGGCTACTAGTTCACACAAAAATGAATGGTTGAACATAGAAAAACATAAGGAAAATTAATTCCTTTTAATAATATGTGGAAATCACCATGTTTTGCCTGATGATGGTTGCGAGACCGGAATCCCGTTACGAAAAATATGGAAAATAATGTATAATATTGATTTTAAAAAAATCACATTATAAACAGAAACGATTCTTCTTTAATATATATATATATATATATATATATATATATATATATATATATATATATTACATTCATTTAATTTAATGGGTACGTGTGCTTGAGTTGCTACTGTTTTATTTTATTAAACAGTGAAATTAATGACCGGGAGCCTAAACAGAAAAGTTCCACTCAAGAAAAACTGGGCCTTCGACTGGAATCCGGAGAGCATTCATTTTTACCCTAGGGAAACCTCTTCGTAAGAGTGTGTCTACCAGTTTTGCCACTTAACTAGACTAGGAGGAGAAACTTTAAATTGTCTTTTAAAAAAGCGTGTTTTTCTAGTTATAAAGGCTGAAGGATTAACGATGTTGATTATGTCACAAAAATTATCCGTTGTCAGTCGTCTCAGATTTCGATTAATAACATTTTAATTTCTACGAAAACAGCGAACATTTATGAAAATGTATTATGCAAAACGCTAACTTGAAATAAAACAGAATGTATCAAAACTCCCCAGACTTGACTGGTGTAAGTCTCGTCGAAATATCAAACAAGAATCAATGAGTTGATGTTGAAAGTAAACTTACCAACTATTTCAATCACAGCATTTTATCTACTGATGAGTAAAAAATGTGGCATATTCGTACTGTGTGAGTACTTGCTTAGTGTTTACTTTTGGGATTTATTAAAAACAATCAGTTGTAGATTGCGAAAACGTTGAAAAATATTCATTGCACCTAACATACACGTGAAACCAGGAGCTATTAGCAGAATGGAAACTTTTCAATTAAATTCTGTAAATTATTTTCGGTAATAATCGCAAATGTTTCCTGAGCGTTCTTCGCTTTTCCAAAGAGAGCCCTAACTTCTATTATTAAGTTACCATCCGTAAAAAGGAAAAGTTGTAATGAGATTTAACTCGTGTTGAGAGATTAGAAAACTGCATCCATGCTTGTCAGTAAAAGAGATATCCGAAGAAGTAAACTATTTATTGGGACCGTCAACATCACGCAAGTACAGATATTTAACTATCACGATAGCGAAAAGATGACGGCAAATGTTTCACAGAAATCACAACACACATTGGAACAGCAAAAGAAATAAGAAGAATCAAGTAATGTATTACGACATAGGTAAACTTCGTTAGAAAGACAAGAAAGTGCCGGACTTCTATGTAATATCTAATTACCTATATAGCATGAATCCTTCAGCGGTGAAGATAAGCCTATAACAGCAAATGTATGATTCTGTTGATTAATGCTAAGATAATATTGACATATCACATTAGAGTCGAAGACGTAAGGAATATAGTAAAACAAGTGAGAAATCGAACGTTCTAACCACTCGGCCAGTATAATCTAAATAAAATAAATAATGGCTCGAAACAGGCATGTTAGCATTGGTAATCTGAAGGGTGATGGGCTTCGTCAGGTTATGATTAACACCTGAGGTCTCTTGAGTATCTGAATCGATAAAACCAGGGAATCTAGATCAATATTTCCCTTAGTGCCATTTACTAATTTGACTCCTTCTTTAAACGCTTTCTTGTCTGTTATTCCTTCGAGTGAAAATAACGATAAGTACTTTCAGCTTTTGCTATTACAGCTGCAACACTGTGATGCACCAACGATATTGTTAGGTAGCGATATTCATGATCTTATCTAAGCTAGTTATTTTAACAGCCTTCGATAGGTGTCATCGAAAGGAAGGAAGTATAATTATGTGAACTTTAAACATGACGTTCTTTAAATAACACACTGTTTCAAGTTTTATGGACAAGTAATTGTTTCCTCTACATTTATGACGCGTAACTCTCTTTTCGTTGCTGTTAATTTAAACTATTATACTCACCACAGCTCTGTATATCACAATGCGTTGATTAGAAAAGGGAATGGACTCTCCGCACTGGGAATCGGAGATAATATTGGAGAAGGAACACTTAAAAAGGTGTAAAACTGTAGCACACACTCCGAAATGGGTAATGAGCTCATGTAGAAGCCGCCATTACGAAAAGTAAATTATAGATGGTAAAGTTTCTATATCAATAATAAAAAAGGCCATATTTCTTTTTTTTTGTTTCTTGCAGTATATTTGTATATATTTATTTTTTTTAAAGTTTTATTTTAATCAATAACAATCCTAGCAAGGCAGTACAGCCTTTAGCATGCAAGCCGTTACAGGGTGTTGAAAAATTACGAGCAGAAACATTAGTAGAAACAGAAGGTGCAATCAGGAGGCCAGTAGATAACGATTAACATTAATTATTTGCAGTGAAAGTTGGTTGGAAATCATGGAGCCGGGAGGGAATTCCACAAGCGAGAGGTGCAGGATAAGAAACTGTTAGCATAGAAGCTACAGTTACATATAGCTAACACAACTGTAAATTGATGAGATCTCGCCGACAGTCTAGTATTGTGCTCAAATTTATAAAGTTAACGTACCGTAGCTTAGAGGACATCCGAACAAGTGTCATGAAAGTATTTATAAAAAAAAATGCTCAGAGAGGAAGCCTTACGGCGGTAGGCAAGTGACTCAAGAAGCTCCAGAAATATAGCAAGGGAACCGGACCATATATGACAACAATATTCTAAGCATAGCCAAATGGGAGACTTACAGATATGCAAGAAAAATTGCAGAGAAAAATTGTTTCGCCCTAGAGAGTGAACCGACTTTGTGAGCAGCTGTTCCAGCTATGGATTCAATGTAATCTTGCCACCTTATGTCAGCTGAGAACGTTAGCACGAGAAGGCGCAATGAATCTCCTCCTTGGAAGATAACTTTAGTCATGCTGACGGAAGTCTGAGAGGAGGGTAGTCTCTAATGATTAATGGAAAGCATAGTTCTGTAGGTTTTAAAATTGACAAACCATCTTTTGCTCCAATTAATGACAGTCTTCAGGTCGTTTTGTATATCGGCTGCCATTTTGACTTTGTCCGACTGATCAGCCTCACTATCGAGGTGGGAGTAAATGGTAGTGTCGTAAGCGTAGATACCAAGTCGAGAGCTGATATCATCGGGAAGGTCGTTAATGAAGATTAAAAACAATGTAGGGCAACGAATGGAAGCCTGTGGGACATCTGCGTTAGCACGAAATAGTTTAGACGAGTGGCCGTTCAGGACAACTTTTATTTCACGATTTGAGAGGAACGAATAGGGCAGCTTAAAAAACGTTCCCGGAGATACCGTAGCTTTTCAGTTTGTGGAGAAGACCAGAATGCCAGACCGTGTTAAAATCGTTCGAGATATCCAGTGCTAGAGCCTGGATTTCACCGTTTTTATCTAGAGCATAACAGATTCTTTCCATAATTATCGTTAAAATATCAGCAGTTAATCTGGAGAAACGCAGGCCTTATTGCTTGTCAGAGAAAAGGCCTTGTGACGAATGATGATGGACAAATTCGGAATTAATTAGAGCCTTTGAGAGTTCTCCAGAAAGAGGCAAAAGACTAATCGACCGATAGTTGGATGGGCCATGTTATTCAGCAGAGTTTTTAAAAACTGGAGCAACAGACGATATCTTCCAGCAAGCAGGAAAAAAAGGAGGCGTCGAGACATTTATTATACAGTTTAGAAAGAACAGGGGCTAATTCGCGATCACATTCTTACTGACTTTAACCGGGATGACATCGGGTCCACATATATTTTGGGGATCAAGATTAGAGATGATAACAGAAAGATGGAAAGGGCTATATGAATATCACTCAAAAGATAACCAGGTCTATGTTGGCAGTTAGACAGGGATTTTTCATATATTAATAGGTCTTTATATTTTTCTAGGTGTTCGAACTTTCTTTTATATGTAATTTGTTTTTAATCATTACGCAGCCCCCAAAAAGTACACTAAAGTGAAAGTGTAACTGAGAGCGTCAATAATAATGACATCTATAAAAATACTACAGTTGAAGAAGGCAGAAGATGACGAACGATATTGCATTTAAATTTTTGAAGACCAGAATTCGCCAAGCGAGAACTGCGGAAGGAGAAACGATTAGTATTGAACCTTCGGTCACCTCAAACTAATTTAACAGTGAGATCATGACGACTTGCTAACAAACTAGTACTGAGCTGAAATTCGTGAAGACGCGATATGAAAGAAGAACGACTCTCGGAACAATTAACAGGAAGATATTTATAGAAAAGCCGCAAGAATGTTTTGATATTTTCTGCTTTTCATATAAGGCGAGGTTTCATATTGAGCGCTAAAATATCAATGTCCACATTGGGGCTTTTTAATAAGGCTGTCAACAGAAATCCCATTCAGTGTGTAAGGGACAAGCGCAAACGGATATAAATTCCCTCATGCCACAACCAATAAACGCAACTCAATTACGGGTGACCCTAGAAGGTTACTGTATAAATATACACATGCAAAGAGTCTAGTGCCAAACAGACTCCATTTTATATAGGTGGCTCTACTAATTCGCTGAAAAAAATGTAATACTATGATAAAAATCAAATACCCAAAACTTCATAAAAACAAACTTTTAATGTCAAAACCTTTATGTTATTATTAAGAGGAAAGACTAAATTATTTTTGAGTATTTAATTAATGTTTAATCCTTTCTCTCACGTTCTAAATTTTGGTTAAAAATCTTACTTTTCTCGCATAATAGGTGCAATGGCGCAAAGATTAGTATAGGGAATTTTAGCATCATTTTAAGGTAAGAATCTGGAATTTGGGAATACTTGCAAAATTCAAAATCATTGTTTGATCTGAATGACATTTTCAGGACTTATTCAGAAATGAATGAAATTATTTTAGAATTTTTTCTTGCAGAGAAACTTGGTAAACATACGTATTTTTATGAAATTTTCGGAAATTACATTTTCGCAATATTAATATTTATATTAGTTAAAAGTAGCACTCCTTGTGGAATGTAAATCATCAATTTTTATCTAAAACAGAAATGCCATTTACCGAAAATCTACGCTGAAGATTAAAAACAAATCTCCATAAAACTAAGTCATTATTCAATTAGAAAAGCATTTAATATCTTTTATAAATAAGACATTAATGGCACTAGTCTCTTAAGATAAAAAATCAATGAATAATGCATTATATAAGAAGTGTTTTTTTTTTAGATTTTAATTAGAATAGTTTATTAAATAAATAAAAAAAAATCTTTAAAATTCTGTATAAATGTATCCTTTTAAGATGATATTATTATTCAGTGAAAACTATATTTACTAATCAGAAATTGAAAAAGCTCAGGTAAATTCGTTAAACACCGATATTTTTAAATAACTTCAAATTCTTCTGTATATGTATATTTAACCGAACTGATTTTTGTAGACACGATATTATCAGAAAATAAGAGCGATAACTATAATTAATTTAATGCCAAACTATCTGAAATTCAATGAAACAGATTAGGGAGAAAATTTTCCTAAACTTTTAAGATTCCTGAGTACTTAAAAATGATAAAAAGGAGCTCACATTACATTCTTCAATTATTTATTTTACAGATAAATTCCCCATAGAGAAATATTTAATAAACATTCATCTGTGATCAGGCTGTCAACAATCAGTCAACATCTCAAATTAACACATATCACCGTTCTAAAACAAAAAAAAATGGATTTCTGAGATATTTTAAACTTAAAGTAAATAATACGTGCTTCAAATCACATTATTTATACTTTAAATCACATAATAACCCTCAAATAATTTTTTTTGAAAAGTATATTTCATTTTTTCGTGATTTTTCAATAAAGAGATTTACAATTCAATAAATACTGGCTAAAATGATCTTTAAAACAAATTTTTTAGCAAAGAACAATCTTCCATTCAAATTAAATTACTTTCGCAAGAGAGCGAAGTATTTTGCTTACTAGAAATATTAAATTTCTTAAAATTAAAAGAAAAATATAGATGCTTCAAATTTTTATTTTAAAAAGTTAATTTTAAATCTCAGGTAACACATTTTATACCACGGAATATGATTACAATTATATTTCTTTGTTTAAGATTTTAAAACTATGTCTTTGGTTAATGTTATTATTATTTTTTTATAATTCACAGGAAAATTTGAATATAAATGCCCCAGGACTTCTGGGCACTTTTGTTTTATTTAAGTATTTTTGAAATGTACATATACTAAGTTGATTTCGTTATATATCTAATTTCTTGATTATTCTAACATTCTTCTCAAATATATTTAGTTTGCCGACTAGTTTAAATAGAGGTGTGTGTTGTACCTTTCTTTCTGGTTAAGAGATAAATGTACAACATGCTGCATTTGAATTAATATCTCAGATATCATTCTGTCTATAAATATAACATTTCTTTTTTCAGTCTCTTTGACAAGCACGCCAATGTTCTTGCTGTTCTATTCAGGTTTCGAGTTCTGTTCATTAGAATACGGATTATTATCTTTTTTATGTGGCTCATTGCGCTGATTGTCCGATAGAGCAAGCATTCATTTTCATCTGGTTTCTAAGTTAATTACTTACTGAAAAAATGAAATCATCTAATATGATCACCTCGAACTATTCAGTTAAATAATCAATCACCGTACATAAAAATCGACCTTGTGTCACATCCTGCCTTGCGGGTAGTTTGGTAAATACCAGTCCGTCGAAGTCAGACAGTTCGCTGTCAGTTTCACGACTGACTTCTTGAAATTTTTGCTTGCAGAGAAGAACCTAGACGAGGCTATGCCTACGGGCAGTGTCTCTTTTTTTTTGGAGGGTGGGGGGCAGACAAACACTATCCCGTGTATGCATGGCCTGCGGGGAATTTTTGCCCGAGCCTACGGGGTCGGAAACGCCCCACATAAAACTCGGCGTTGTACCGCATCCTGCCTTGTGGGGTGGTTGTTAAATAACAAACCGTTGGAGGTAGTGGAGGAGAGAATTCGCTAGGAATGTGTTATAACAATGGCGACAAGGATTCGAAACTCACAGGGGGTAGGAAAATATTACATTTTATTTTTTGCGTCGGTGCACCTTTTAACAGTAACGACGCGAAATTAGAATCACGTTTGTTTAATTGTTATTTTTCTCTTTCCTGTAGGTAAGAAAGTAAAAAAAGCGGATATTCTTTTAATATGGAAGAATTATTAGCCCGAGTGTTAAAAATACAACAACAGAAACAACAGCAACAACAGCAGTTGTTGGAACTTCAGAAAAGAAGACAGCAACAAGTATTAATTGAAATAATACGGAAGCAAATGAAATTTTTTTTCAAGTTTGTTCACTCCCATGCGTTGGCAAATGCCATAACTGAATTCACATATAATTCATATTATGGAATTATCTTTGCTGCTTAATTTTGAAGATACGAGCAAATTATCAGAGAAGAATGACGCTGACTGGGAATACGAGAAAAAGAAAAGACTTTTGTTGAAAAAGTTAGCACTGATAGAATTTGAAAAATATTCTAATTTTGAACGCCCGACAAAACAGGAGGAATTTGCTTTGAAGAAATAGTAAATATTGACTAAATTTTTGGCGAGAAAAGTTCGTTATTCTATAGTTGTTGGAAGTGTATGTATCTGTCGAAAAAGAAGACGACGATTTCACATGTGCTGGAACCCTTAACAATGAGTGTGAAAGATGCAAATTAAGCGAAATATCTTCAGATATGTTTAAAGAGTTAATTGCCGTTCAAGGCTTAACGGCGAAAAAGACAATAATACGTGTAAGAATTCTAACGAAACTTGAACAGGGTGTAAAACTAACACCAAAAGAAATATCGGACGAATGTCAGAGAATCCTAAATCTGAGACGCGATACGGAAGGAATTGAAGAAAATGAATGCATATACATACAAACTGCCAATTACTCCGGAAGAAATAAAATAAAAGGAACACAAGACATGTTTATTTCAAAAATAAATAAAAAATGTTTAAAAGGATGTAAAAAATATGGATGATATTTTGAACTCTTACTCACTGTGTGACGAATAATGATGCTTGTTACAAAGAGTAGTAACTACTATATTACAAAAGCAGATATTAAAGGAATTTCATAGTGGACATTCAGGATATTTCTGTGATCAAATCTCATGAGAATGTATGCAAGTATGATATATATATTTTAAAAGGAAAAAAGAGGAACTCAAAAGACATTTGAATCGGTTAAAGAAAAGGTTTACTGAAGAAATACCCACAAGGATGGAAGTACCTATGCACGTACTGTATGATACTTTTAACGTAAGAACACCCGAAGTATTCATCGAACGTACTAGTATGATTGGCAGAAAAAGGAAACATAGGGAAAAACTAGAAGTTCACCGAAGTCGAAAAAATACAAGGTTCAGTACGTTGGCGAACTCAACAGAAAGCGGACTGAGTGGATTCTAAGTAATAAAATAATATATTTACTAATGAAAACAATTCTCAAAAGTGGGGATGTTTAGGAGTAAATACCCACCTCGCCGGTAACACAAATGAACTAGGCAAGACGGCTTAAATAAAGAACTCAATGTGAATCAAGTTGGCGATTGCCAATTTCTCTATATTCGTACAGAGGGCGACTCAAACTGGGCTCTAACTATACGGAAACTCGGCTAAGAAGAATAGAAAATAAATGTGCCAGATTCCGCGGTTACGGGGGCTGGGAAAATTTTGACTATTGACCCGAGTGTTTACGCTCGTATTCTCCACAGTAAACTCGACCGTGTGTAACATCTCGCTTCAGTGGGTAGACTGTGTGCAACATCTCGCCTCAGTGATATACCAATCCGTCGCAGCCAGGCAGTTCGCTGTCTGGCTCGTCATTGTCAAACTCTGTCTTCGGGCAGAGTACCATTAGGTCGGGGCTCTGTCTGCGACCGTTTTCCTTTGGATTGAGTGTACTCGTTCATATTTTCCACAATAAACTCGACTGTGTGTAACATCTCGACTCAGTTGCGAGACTAGGTAAATACCAGGCATTTCGCAGTCTGGCTCGCGATTGTCTTCGGGCAGAATACGATTCAGGGCTCTATTTTCAGACGGAGACACAGCTAAGAAAAATGGTTAATAAATGGTACCCGATCCCTCAGTTGCGGTGCTGGGTAAATAATTGACCGTTGGTTTGAGTGTACTCGCTCGGGTTTCCCACACTAAATTCGATCTTTTATCACATCTCATCTCAGTGGAGAGACAGGGTAACTACCATCCCGTTGAAGTCAGTGATGTTACGGTGAGTACCCTAAGAAAGACATAATATCATAACCGACTTACTTGAACGGACTGGTATTTATCCAGTCTCTCGACTGATACAAGATTTGAAAGAAGAAATCAAGTTGATGTATCAGTTAATTGTGCTTTCATTATTCCATTAGCAAAGACGAACATTTAACAGGTTAGTTTATCAACTTCATACGCTCTTCCAATAACCAAGATTAATTAAACAGTTGACCTTATTTTCGAAAAAAAAAACAGATTTACAATCGTTTAGTTTCTTAAGGTTTACACCTTTTCCAATGAATGGTTACCGATACAAGATTAGCAAATATTTTGTTATAAAACAAATCTCGCTATTTACGTTTCCTTTCATATAATTTTGTTGTAGGGTGAACAAAATATAAATTCATATTAATCTGACGGAGGATTAGTTTCAATATAAGAATGGGATGGAACTTTTTGTGCAACTAAACTTTCAAAGGGAAATGGTTTGTCTTTTTGTCTTGGAAATATTTATCCATGTGTTGTAAATATATTTCAGATAGTTTCATATGATGTATGTGTTTTCTATTAATTTTACTTCATTTTATATGTGATAGTATAAATTCATATTAAAATTAGGGAGTTGTTTACAATTATCTTGATCCCACTGAAAATCGTCTACATGAGACTTCTTTGCATATTTGCTGGTCAGATTTGAAAAAAAAACATTTATTTCTGATGGGAATTCCTTCATAAAGGATACTATATTTTAGATATGACATGTTTTTATTTTGCTACAAAATATTAGTTCCTCAAGAACCAAATAAACTTATTAAAACAAACAAAATAGTGTGTTACTTCCACTGATAAAACGTCATTTACATTAATACATATTTATTTCTAACGTTTTGAAACCTTCCATTTCTCTAGCCCACACATGTGTCTTGGGGTGGAACATATATTTTCTAATGGTATTGTTTCTGGACGCCATCTTGATTATATAAGATATATCTCTTCAGTATATCTTTGAAATACAGTTCGGAAAATTTAACTTGGGATTTTCATTCTTACCCCCGCCTCAAGAGAATGCTGAAGCGATGCAAGTTAACGCCTCTTAAGATTCATTGACATCGACACATAAATAAAATAGTGACTCTGTTTAAAAACTTCAATTTGGACTAGAACCTATAAAATATATTGTGGAAGGAATAAAAAGAAAAAAATATTATTCCTGGTTTTAATTTTAGTGTTCCTTTTAGCCATTAAGAGAATTGTTTTGTTTTTTTTCATATTTTAGAGAATGTGTGTTAACGACTATTTTTTTACTTGGTTTTAGTTTACTTTTTCTTTCGTTCCATTTTTCTTTTAAAATGTCTTCTCTCACTTTTACACGAGGGTTTCAATTTACTATTTGTTTATTTTACAACTTAACAGTTTTTCCTGTTATTTTCTCATTTGGCATTTTCTTTATTTTTCATATTTACGTGGAGTCTTTTTTTTATACAGTTTCTGTCATATATTCTGTCTATTTTCACCGTTACTTCCTGTACGCGGCTTACGCCGTGGGAAAATGTGTAATTATCTCTGCGAAAAAAAACTCCCGTTGCATCCCTTACAACGAGCTGTACACTTTGAATTACGTTGTTCGTAGCTACCAAGGTATATGCATAGTGGAAAAAGGTGATAGCAAAAACTGTTTCATTATTTATTTTACATATAACTAAAATCATCTTTGTCAGCTGGAATTCTTAATATTGGCCAGATGTTTATTCTTGACCGATGCACCGATTTCTCTGAATCGGTCGAAAGGATGCGAAGAGAAACCAGAGAACGGAACACTATATTTTTAGTTTTGTTTCTTTCCCGGGTATTCAACATTTTTTATTTGCATATTCAACTTGCATCTTTTTTTTTTTTTTTTTTTTTTTTTTTATCTGGGTATTCGGCTTATATTTTACTTGGCTCCTCATACGCGATTTTTGTGTGTGTGTGTGTGTGTGTGTGTGTTTATTGCCCGTGTATTTGGTGTGTGTGTGTGTGTGTTTTTTTTTTTTCTTTATTTTTCTTTCTTATTCGGGTATTCGGGTTATTTTTTATTTGGTTCCTCATACGCGATTTTTTTTTTCTTTTTGGGTTTATTGCCCGGGTATTTGGTTTGTTTTGTTTTTCTTATCCCCCTATTCTGTTTTATTTTTCTTTCTCATCCTGGTATCCGGCTTATTTTCTATTTGGTTCCTCATACGCGTGTATTTTTTTTTTTTTGCTCTGTGTGTGTATATGTGTGTGTGAGAGTGTGCGTGCGTGCGTGCGTGTGTGTGTGTGTGTGTGTGTGTGTGTGTGTGTGTGTGTGTGTGTGTGTGTGTGTGTGTGTGTGTGCGCGCGCGCGCTTATTGCCCGGGTGTTTGGTTTGGTTTAGTTTGTGTTTTTTATCCTCCTATTCTGCTTTGTTTATTTTTCTTTCTTATCTCAAAATTCAGCTTTATTTTTCTTTTTTGTTTCTTATCTAGTTATTCGCTTTTGTGTTTTTCTTTTTATTTCTTAAATAGATATAATTATTTGTTTTGTATTCATTATTCTGCTATTTTCTTTTCGTTTTTTTGCTGTTTTTTTGTCATATCCTTATATTCGGTCTTATTTTTATTTTTGTATTTTCATTCGGGTATTTAACTTCGCTATCACTCAATTGGAACGTGGTATAAGCCTAGTTAAAACAGGTCGGTGGTGGCTCACAAGTACATGGACTGGAGTCAAAAATTGCTCACTTCATCTCGGCAGTTCTCCGTTTGGGGACACATAAAACGCCATAAGGAGAGATAAAACCCACAGGTGGCTTCAGTGCATAATATTAACTTTCATTCAACACCACGTCTATTATATACTTTGAATTTAACCCGAAACAAATAATGAATCACGTGACGTCATAAATAGCTGATATTAAAGAATATATGGCTATATTTTTAGCTAAAGTACAGCTTACATATAAACATGGTTAAGAATTCGTTCTATGAAAACTTGGTCCCTACTCTTACAATTTGAATAGAGTTTAACCTCTTCTAAATATTAATTCACTGTTTTTAATATTGTTTTTAACTGTAAGAATATTACAATTTAACCGTAGATATTCCATACTAATTATGAGGCTATTATTTTTGCGTTAAAATCTAACCTCCTACTAACCTATCATACATACAAGGAAACGTCAGAAGCCTCAATCGAGGAGCAACGTTGATCCAAAAAGAGTTAATCTATGCTAATCCTGATACTTACGATGCTCACTTTCAGAGATTCGAAATTATGTGTTGTACTCGGCAGCACCCCAGAATCTAAAAGACCTGGGAGACACGAGATACGAAATGCAGACTCGGGTCTCGAGGGAAATTGGTTTCTACAAAAATATAAACAATAACTTAACCCAGATAATAGAAAGGCACATTAACGCCCGACCAAAAAAGACGGAAGTAGGATCTCTCATAAGAAGATCGAACGTTCGAAGAAATAACTGAAACCACATACCATCGATTCGGCTGACGGAATTCAGAAGTTAATGAATAATAATTATAAACATGGAACGTTTCGCATCTTCTTCTCATCAAAATTCATTATCATTGCAAAAAAAAAAAAAAACTTGGAGAAATTATACTACAAGTAAATATATAGTTCCAGTCTTTTACGAAACGGATTTTCATTTAAAAGCAAATAAAATTATGTTCTATATTTTGTTACTTCTTTTCCTAAAAAATTATAAGAAAAGTCAAATAAAATACAGTTTACTCGTCGGCTTCCTAACTCTAATTAAGCTTTTAAATCTCTCTCTTTTTTTCTCTCTCTAATAGTATCACTGACTAAATTTTAAGCCTCATTTTACGTGGAATTCGCTGTGCTTCGGGCATTTTAACAAGTTGTCTTAAAATGTAATCCAACAAAAATGTATAACTACTAAAAAAACATTGAGTTTTCATTCATATTACTTCTGAAAATGTAAGCATCAAGAGTTTAAATCTTTAACAGATAGATCAGAGAAATATGATCAAAATCTGTGAAGCGACAAATAAAATTATTCGTTCCCCTTGTCGACCTCTGCGTGAAGTTTCACAAACACATTTATATGGATGGTATCAGCACGAAACTCCGAGTATGGAAAGTAAGTAGAAGATTTAATTTTAATTTTTTGCGTTTAATGTTTTGTCGAATCATATTGAGATCTTTAATGGCATAGACTGCTTGACTTTTCATTCCCAAAATGAAGACATTTGATTTCAGCCAAACACAATGTTGCTATTGTTAAAAATAAATAATCATAGCGACAAGCAGCATCAGGCATAAAACAACCTTATATCATTCGAGGGCGTTGTAACAAAGTTAGGGTCAAAATTAAAATAATTTTGATATATACCATGCTTAGCTTAGTCTCTCTTTGCTTGTGTGATTTGGTGGTTTATTTAAAGGAATATCATTTCCTTATCCGAAATAACATTTTTAAGGAGCATTGAAGTAATAAAAATATATGATATTCCGTTGTTACTATTGAATTCATGGTAGATTATACTCAGGTTTTGTGCATATATATATATATATATATATATATATATATATATATATATATATATATATATATGTGTGTGTGTGTGTGTGTGTGTGTGGACGTAATTACTAGTGGCGGTGCGTTTCATGTTGTAGTTTTGTTGAAATTATATTTTGGAATACGGTTTGTTTTTCATGTAATTGTAAGATAAGTTCTGGATTAATATCATGAAAGAGTCCTTTAATATTGTTTGCATGGTTGATTTTGTTTAGCGACATGTAAATCTATATGGGTTATTTAATGCAAAAATAATAGTATTTTGAACGCAATTGCACGTCTTCAGTTACCGAGAAAATGCATTGCTGTTCATTTTTGCTATAATATGTATTGCTGGTCATTATGCTATAAATATATACTATTATTTTTTCATGATGCTTTCGTTTTGTTTGGGGTTTATTATTTGCCCATATCTGCGACCGTAATACGTGCTAGCACCCCGGGTCAGGATTGACCTGGAAACAACAGCAATTAAGAGGTGTTTCCACGCTCCTCAAAACAGCAAATCTCCTGATCAGAGGCTTGCAACCGGACGTAGTTTATCGTCATATATTATTATAGTCTGGTGAAGGTTTCTATGATGGGCTATGCTAATCATACAAATTCCGGTGTCGTTTAAATATATACGTCTAATCTACTTTATATTTCATTTCTTCGAAGAAAGCGTGAAGAGTAACTTTATTAAACGTGCTGTTCAAGATAAAAAAAAAATATTCACCGTTTGAAACTCATATAAAATCCGAGGAAAATAAAAATAGGAACAATGTAATTGATTAATCATTTGTTACATTACAACACTTATCCAACAAAAGAGACGAACTAGCCTCTAAGTAATTTATTGCTGTTACTATGACAGATCTTCGGACGAGTTGCATTTCTTTGTTCCATCTGTTCAGACCTTCACATCGAGTACACCCTATGTTATGTTGACGGAGTCAAACCATACTCTTTTCCTTTGTAATTTCTTTGATTTGTACCAGGTTCAACCCCGGAACTCTTACATGATGTAACAAACTAACGAGGCAATGTTTTCCCGACAACAACAATCTTGGTACCTTTAGGTTGTGGGGTAGTTAATGGTGTTGGTAAGAAATGAATCAGAAGGGTTTTTGATCAAGGTTGCGTTTTTACATGAACACTCCACTTTAAATTTGTAAATAAAACACAAATATGAATGACGAGAGATCAATGAATATCAACAAGTAAACATGAATTGAAACAAGCATATACATATAATTCTGTTAATAGCAATAAAGATTAAGTCACACGAAGTGGTTTCCCTTGTATTGTGTGAAGAACAATGTATGTTGTAATAATGACTTTTGTTTAGATTTGTTGGTAGTTTAAGAATGTTTGATGTTGAGTTTGAATGTTGAAATATTTGTGCAGAAGAATGATATAGTTGGAATTGTTCACTTGGCTTGTAAACAGACAGTACACTGTGTTGTGTGAATGTAGTTTATATCTGTGTGTGTTTGTGAGTAGAAAATTGAATATACACGTACGTGGTTTAGGTTGTGAAAATGTATAATCTACTGAAGTTATTTCTTTAAATTTCTACTTTATATAGATTTAAGGTGGCTCCAGGAACGAGCGTCGTAAGGATATTGAAGAAAGTGTCATTTACTGTGATTGGCCAAAAATCGACCAATCGTTGATTTCTTTTCTATAGCTAGTTTGGTGAAGCAAAAACACGATTTTTATGTGGCTCGTGCGATGCATAAATTGTCTGTACAAAAGGTATTGTTTATTTTCCGTCCAATTACTGTTGAGTAATTTGTGGGCGTGGTGTACGTAGGCGTCCACTACAAAGTCTATGATTAATCGGTGTATATCCTACACGTCTTCATAACACGCCTTTCTTAATTGCACCTGACACTAATTTACAAAAATCTCAATCCGCGTAAGTCTCTACTTTCTGTGGCATGTGGTGATTGTACTGAGTGAATTATCTGTAAAAAAAATTAATTCATTAAATATTCACTCTAGGCTCAGTCACTCGTTCGGAACAACAACGTCATTAAACTTGTCGCTTTTGAAGCAACTCAAAGCATCACCCTTACCGTATATGTTGGCGTAAAAGGCGAGCTTTTAACCTTAAAAATTATCCCAAAATTAAAGAGCCTTCTCATACTCCAGGTATAAAATGTAAACATTAAGCCCTGTGATAGATGCTAAGTTGTTAGCTTGGGAGATATTTAAAGATTACTAACCACTGACTCGCCTCCTTTTTTGGGATATTGAATGAAAAAACAACTGGATATGTGTGTCAACAAGTCGTTAAAAATCAAATTCGGGAACAGTGTAACAAATGGATGGTTAGCTGGGAAAAGTCATTCAGGCTACCCAAAACACATTACCCACTGAGGAGGTATTGTAGATTTTAGTAGTTAATTGACAATATTCACCCACCGTTTTTTTCCTTAGGATTTGAGTGAAAAGAAAGTATATGTTAACTGAATTTGTTTAATAAATTCAATGCAATACATTTTAACATACGATTTGCGGGGCGGTCGTCTTGCACGGCGAATATTTGTGCGTTGTCTTATACACCCAGTCGCCTTGTACGCCAGCATATATGGCATATGATTCTTATTTGTTACGTAGCGGCGGTTCTAGGTGCAAGGAGATTCAGCCTCTGTCCCAGTCCTGATTACTTCTTACATCCTCCTCCCAACGCCTTACAATATATCTAATCCAGTGACCGTGTGTTGGCATTGGGCCTTGTAATGGGAGAACTATCAGTAAAAGAAATACTTGTTTACAACGTAATCACATGTCAGAGAAGTTTTTTTAATGTTACCTGGGCGTGTTTATATTTGCAGTCTTCTTTTCCCTAATATTCTACCTCGGCTAAAGTGTGTGGGTAATTTATGAATATCCTTCTATGGCGATTGTTTCGAATGGTCATATAATGTACGCAATCATTTATCTTGCTTTAAAGGCAATATTCTCATATAAGATTCTGAAATGACATCAAGAAAAAATAAGTGAATTTCTTTGATCAAAGTTCAAATAAGATTGAATTAGAGAAGCTATGGTGCCATTTTCAAGTATGAGTTTTCACTTGGTTCAGCCAAGTTGAAAATGCTAAAGATTAATTAGTTAATTGGAGCCTCACTTGTTTCTATCTTAATAATTAATTCTACTCTGACGCTACGCCACATAGATTATGGCATGGCAAATTAAATCATCCTAATATTTTGTTTGACAAATAATAATAAAAATCAATAATGTCTTTTAGAGAAAAACAAGGCCACTTATAATGAGCAGGAGAAAGAGATAGTTGAAATTTTTAGATCACATAATGAATTGGGCTTAAAACATGTGACACCAACAGATTATATTGAAAGCATAAGGGACAGTCGTTGGTTGGTTAGTCGTTTTTTGAAGCGGCGTATCAATCTTCATGGGTAATTTAATACCAAAATGTAAATATTTTATTAACAATTTTATTTTATTCGTGCATATAATAATTTTTTAGTGATACAGATCTTATAATTAAACCATAGCTCGTGGAGAGAAAAAGAAGGTGAAAACAGCTCTTAACCTACCTAACGAATTTGTGTAAATGGTTGCCAGAGCAGAGTTTAAGAGAGATAGCAAAGTAAAAATAAACGTTACTAAATTATACATAGGACAAGAAATTATGAAGGGTCCTGATCGCCCAAAACCGTAAAGGGACACATTATAAAGAAGAAGAAGTGTGACACTATGTGACACTATTTGACATTGGTCAAATTAAAGCGTTAATATAAAAATGTGTGCTGAATATTACGTGTTATTCGCTAACTGTAGGAATTAAAAACGGATCTGGGAAATAATATTTGATTTATGGCCACCAACAAAGGTAAAAGTTGAGATTGGCAGGCGGGGACAAATGGCCATCTGATGTATAATTGTGGAACTTAATCTGTCACCCGGATAGGAAACTGAAATTAAAAAACAAAGCACACCTGTAAGGTCTGCATGAAAACCTGAGTTTGTGGAAGCGTGATGGTTGATTAGAGGTGAACTAGACTATACCAGACTAAAAACTGGGAAATTATATTTATTATGGAGTAACAAAGATTAAAATAAAAACGCCTCTTCGCCACATCGATTTATAAATTCGAATCTTTAAAACGACAGTCAAAATATCCCCGTCGGGATGGTCTCAGAAGGAATCCCGAGAGAAGAGGGAAAAAGGGAAGAAATGCCTCTGTCCTTTTGGAAGTAATGGTGCTAGTCATAAATACAAAAGTATGTTATAAAAGTGGGCAATACCCGCACTAAATCCGAAGTTGGGGAATTAAAGAAAACCCCAGACAAGACGGAACCCACGCCGGTATTGGATCAGACACAATATACGCAGATCGCGTTGGCGAACCGAGAGAGAATCAGAGTGCACGAGAGAGAGACGCAATGGGCGAACGAGCTGCTAAAAAAACCCTGCGTTAATTGTTGCTGGGATAATTCCCGACATTTAACCCTGTTCTAAGATTTAAAAAAGCAAAGTGTCACTATATAAATTTAAAGAGAGAGGGGTTGCTTTATGTATAACGAACGATAAAATCAATTGTAAACTAACCCGACGAATCTTCTGTTTTTATTTCGTCTGCGAGAAGATTTTTTTTATTTCTTTCATTATACAGCTTCGCCGTGGCTCCAACGAACGTTACGAATTAACGACGAAATTCAATCTTCACTGCTCTGAGATGAAAGAACACAACGTGGCCGGAGAGGATGTGTCTTGGAACAGCCACCGATCAAGAAACAGTTGTCTAACGGCAGTACTGACCAGTCAGCATGAACTCAGGTTGATCCAGGATCGACCCGGGCTTACGTGTTATAATAGTTTACCATTGACCAGTATCGACATGAGGTGTTATAAATGGTTGCCGTGACCAAAGAATCGGGTTGTGTTGTCGTTGCAGAAAAAGAAGAAGAAATTGTTATTTGTATTATCAATGCTAGGTAAAATGTCTATTTGAAACATATAAGTGTGTATATATGTATATACACAAGAGTCACTTTTGTTTCCATTTTCTCTAAAACATATTCAGTCCATGCTATTCTCAGCATCATTCTGTAGAACCACTCTTCTATTGATCTCTCCTTCATCTCTGATGAGATTATCCACCATTCATTGCGCTATATGACGACCGTTATAAAAATTCAGTACACGTTTCTTTGTTTGTAACGAAATTTCCCTGTGTTTCTTAATATGTTTGCTTAGCGTTTGGAAGGCACCTTTCACTATCTCAAGGGCTTTACCAGGAAAAAATACAAACAACTATGAACTTTCAGGATAATTATATATTCTATGTGAAATAAATGTACATAGTTATATATATATATATATATTTAAAAAAAGAAGGGGTGCCGCAAACGTTTTTGGTTGTAATGTGGATTTATTGAGAAAAAATATTATACTTTGTTTTACATAATTTCACGACACGTGTTTCTGGTCTGGTCTCGCAACCGTCAATTATTTTTAATAATATGTAAAAATCTCCACTTTCACCTGAAGACGGTTGCGAGACCAGACCAGAAACACGTGTCGTGAAATTATGTAAAACAAAGTATAATATTTTTCTCAATAAATCCACATTACAACCAAAAAACGTTTGCGGCACCCCTTCTTTTTTTAATATACATACTTTTCTCTCGTTGGAACCACTACAACATATTTTTTTTATATATATATATATATATATATATATATATATATATATATATATATATATAATTAAATATATACAGAATGATGTATATATATACATATTTTGGCGGATTCCGGAAAGAATAGGAAATACTTGTCTTTAGTAGTTTAATCAAATTGCGATAATATTGCTATGGCGAAGTTTATGGAAATGACGAAGATTTTTGTCAAATGGCGATAGATCAACGAGAAGCTTGGGTTGTAGGGCGGAAAATAATTCATCACCCACCAGGACGCGGAGAAGCTTTCGTACTCTATCGAGACTGCAAAGTGAAGACTGAGCAGCTGCTGTTCATATATGGCGAAAGTATTTCATTTTAGCCCTGATGTGGCTCTTGTAAAAGTAAATGGTTGCAGGAGGTGTCACGTACTTATCGAAACGTTACGAGGAAACAGACAACTTATCCATCATCTTTAGCGATGGACCGTATGTTCGAGTATCTATTTGCACTCTAGGTTGTTTATAAAGATAAAGGTTTAAGAAGAAAAAGTTGTGGAAAGTTATCACCATTTCACATAAGGTGCCGAGAAAAAAAATGGTATTTAGCATTTAAGTGAAGTGAGTTTCTTTCTTTTTAAATACAGTATTCTGCTATTTAATATTCCCTGTCTCGCCAGAATGTTTTCCCAAACATAAAACTTTTCAAATCGGTTTGTAAACTGAAATTTAGAAGTGTTAGAAATATTTTGGTTATCTATAATATATCTCATATGCAACTGACGGAGTCCACTTAATTTATACATGAAAAAAGAAAGAGCCCACCTGAGGTTTATACTGCAACTATGCTGAGTAGAACTTAGTTACAATTTCTGGGAGAGAGCGTGTTATCTAGCATGATCAACAATTTGAACACTGCCAGCAATATATTTTGATATTTTGAATTCTCTGCTGTACGTTTTCATTGTTTCAGTTGAAATTTGGAGGCTGTGTTAAGATGAAAGATTAGTCGTAAAATTATTTGAAGGAATACATGGAGACATAATTACAGGTGTGTGATTTTTCTTCGCTTTTTTCACGTGGGCAAACATTCGCATCTTTGTTGCTGCTATCACAGTGTTGGTTTTCATCCAAGTACCTACTGTCCGACATGGGGATTGAACCAATAGTTACGAAATTCACTTAACAATGCCACTAGATTCTTCTGTATACAAGGATTGGGTCATCGGAGAAAATTATTTAATCTCTGCTTAAGAATGGCCGCCAAGAAACTCGATTGATGAAGTGGCCGGCCTGTTCGATTAATTTGACTTAACGCTAGTGGTGCATTCTGAATGTTTGTCACTCGTGAATGGAATGTTATTGACATTGGTGTTATTATTATGCATACTGAACAGTTTGCTTCATAAGAAGTTATACAGCTGCTTAAAAACATTGGATGAACGACTTGCACCGCTAATTCAAAAACAAAAGCATACATTACAAACATAAATTCGCACTACCGAGGAATGTTTCTTTAAATAAGATTTCTCGAATAATCAGACAGACAGACGAAAATAAATATATTGTTTAATCAATAAAAGGAGAGCCTACTCAAATAGGGTTATCCACTAAAAATAACATTTAAATTAATAAAAATCTGCCGGATTAATAAAAGAAATCATTTTAATATATATATATATATATATAAAAATTCATTGAGTCTGATATAAACCTCAACAGGAAAATAGAGGAAGCACTGGACGGCCGTTTCGTCCTATAATTGGGACTCATCAGCAGTGAGCATCCACCACCAAGTATCGAAACCCTGACAGTTGGGTTTTCAAGCAGACAACATACCAACTGTACCAACCGGGTCTAGTGCTTCCTCTATTTTCCTGTTGAGGTTTATATCAGACTCAATGAATTTATTTATATGTTTATCAAATCCTCCCACTTATTTTTTTTATATATATATATATATATATATATATATATATATATATATATATATATATATATGTGTGTGTGTGTGTGTGTGTGTTTGCCTGTGTTTGCCTGTGTGTGCTTGAGTTTGTGTGTGTGTGAGTGAGTATATGTGTGTGTGTGTGTTTGTGTATGTGTGTCTATTCGTTAATGAATTCACCCCAAGTAAGGCAATTCAGCCACTAATATTCAGGGATTACAGACAGGAAAATAATTGGAATGGAAAACAAGAATCCGGAAGCGAATTAATCATGAGAGAAGTACTAGGGAACAAACTGTAACATTAGAAGTTACTGTTACATGTAGCCATTTCAACTGTAAAATGACTACACGTACCTTGCCACATTATTAAGCTGTTCCCACTCGAAAAATAGAGGTATCAAAATGGAAAGCGCATCATAAAATCTATGTAGAATATATATATATATATGTAGATGATGTTTATTTTCTCATAAATTTTCTGAGATACATACATACATACATACATATATATATATATATATATATATATATATATATATATATATATATATATATATATATAATAGAAGATTGAGGGTAACATGTAAATGCATCTTTTTCAAACAAATAATTTTTTAGAATCAATAGATATATATATATATATATATATATATATATATATATATATATATGTGTATGTATATATATATATATATATATGTGTGTGTGTGTGTAATAATTTAAAATTGTATATATCTGAAAATGGATAATGTGGATAAAGGCAAAGAGAAAACTTATCTTAACGCAAAGGATTTTATCAATGTAAAGGTCAGTATCTTATTTCGTAACAAGTATATATATACAAGAGTAAACCTATTACATTTTTTTTTCAATTTTGTTTTCAAGTTTCAAAACCTATAACTAAAAATTAGTATTCCATTAGTAAAAATTACTATTCCATTAGTAAGAAGCAATTTCACTAAGATAACTTTTTTCCGAAAGATCTGTTTTTTTGTTTGTTTTTTTTTGTTAGTTTTTTTTTTTTAATAAACCTGCATGGAATTTTGCTGCCATATTGCTACAACTGTTCTCTTCGAGGACTTTGACAAAATCCAGAGACGGATATGCGACCTGATCTGTCATCCCGTCTGCAGTTTCTATTTCACAGACGTACTCTGGATTCTCTCTGTCTTTTCTACAAGTAGTTTCATGGCAACTTTTCCGACGAGTTACTTTCACTGGTTCCCAATCTGATTAATTGAAGCGTGCTACTAGGTGGCCTCGCTGTCCCAAACATTCACTGTAGAAAC
>CAHIKZ030001713.1:3867500-3882500 GCA_903632075.3 Acanthosepion pharaonis
TCAACATATCACAGTGCCCTATTTTATTTACACTATTTACTATAATATGTATTGGAATTATAGTAGATTATTATTTACTCTTAATTGCCGTGTAAATTTGACTTGGACGATCATAACACACTTTGACTTTGTAGCCGTAATTTCCGTCTTTATACTATTCCTCCCAGTTGCTTTTTAATATCCATATAGACAAGTTTTTTTTTTCTTTTCGTTTCTCTTCTTCTTTTTAAACAGTTCACCTCCCAGCAATGCTACAGTTTCCATTAATTCGTAAAATGTAACAAGGAGTAAAACTAAGAGAATAGGGTGATTATATGGAAGATTGAGGAAACTAAAAAAGATGATCAGGAGTCAAGAAAAAAAAAAAACGATGTCGATTGATGTTGGACTTAATTTTTTTTTAAACTGTAGTTATCTGGGAAGCAAAGGAAGGAAGGAGTCTTCAACATGTGGAAGATGCGAGAAAAATCCTTTTGGAGTAGAATTAGCGGCTGGATTTATCTATTTCAACATTAAGGTGTGGTTACTCAGATGACAATCTAACAGCAAGATTAAATTCACGTGTTCATTGAACCAGGGAAAACAACCTCGTCAGTGTAGTTATATAATTTATTCAAAGTTTGAATTGGATCTCTTTTAATATATCAAGTGGTTATCAAATTCTTCAAGTCTTCTTTGTTACCTAAAGGTATTCTTTTGTCTAATTTTAAGCACACGTGTTTTTATTTTTGACTTCTATTTTTCCTTGCTACGTCGTAGTCCCATCCATTTTATTTTCATCATCCTGCTGTAGACCCCTTTCTCAGTTGGATTAAGTCTCATCTTCAACAGTGAGAGAAATATCTAGCATTGACTGACATGTAGCCGGCTTGATATCGCATATCTGTTCTGCACTATAGTCTTTGTTATCCCCCTGTTTCGTAATACATGGATACACATACAAATAATTTTTATTTCCTTTTCCCCATGTCCGACCATAATCAATTATTCCTAACAAGTAAGCTATTCATATAATTTGCAAGTCTCTTTCCTCCCGACTTAGTCAATTCTTTTCAAAGAATCCGCTTGAAGGATATCACGCTTAGCTTTGAGAGTCGGCATGATGTCCATGGAACGTGTGTTTTATTCTTGCAAGAGGATTTCAGCAATTTCGTATTCTTCAGATCGTGCTGGAAAGTCAATCGTATACAAGATTCGTGTGCCTATATCTCCGACACTATTTCTTTAAGTTATATCAAATATTAATCGTTTCTTTGAAGTTTAGAGACAATGGAATCAGTTTTGGTTTTAATAAGGGTCGTGATCCTCATTAACTTCGTCAGAACTATAATAATGATGTCTTCCATGGCGTTCAGCTCGTTCCGAATGTCAATCGTTTAATCTATGCAAACGTTTGCTATGATCAATGATTACAACTAGCTTCAAGTTAAGAACTCTTGTAGGTTTCAAAGAAGACAATTTCTCAATAGACGCTATAAACTGGCGCTACAGATACTCACACAAAATTAACCAAACCGACATTACTTGAGCACATCCAAAATCAACAACAAAAATTAGTAGCACATATAACTGGAAGAGAAAAAAAAGGCATAATCTACATTAAAGTGAACAAAAGGTAAGGAAGGGAACTTCAATCGCTATTAGAAAGAGCAACAATAGTCAATCGATTTGAAAATTTTCAGTTCATAAATCTGTTTTTTTTTATAAAATATCTTTTAAAATGTCGAACGGGCAGCAAAGCCGAATGTCTTCTGAAATGAAATGACTAACTTTGCCATTATCACTATCATTAAAAAAAAAAAACAAGGAAACAGATGGAATGCAGATATACAAATTCAAACACATTTACTTCAATTCATAGATGCGACATTTCAAACTTGAAACGTCGGTAGAAACTATTTTACACTGAAATGGTTTTTCGCTGTGTTCAAACATTAATAATTAAGGTTCTTTCGCTCTATCGTGAGTTACTAATTTCTCAATTGCTGTAAGAAGCATCCACATTTGCACAAGATTTATTTCACCATAACTCCATAAACAAACGAAGTTAAATAAAATATTAAACATATAAATAATTATATATTAAAGACATTTTTTATGTTTAACGTTGTTATTTATAGATACAAGTATTTAAGCAAATGCTCTGTTTATGATAAACAGTATTAAATAACATTTACCGGCCTGAATGTCCGAGAAATTTTCATAGAAAATATTCGTTCTTTGACAGGATTCGAACCTGCATCCTATACGGAACCGTCATTTACGCTGACGTGCCTTACCTTGTCCATTTCTTAATATATGACGTCATTTGTTTACATTTGATACGCCAGAGCAGTTATGAATGTACGAGATTCATGGAAGATTGAAGTTTATAAGCAGTAAATTCGACCTTGTCTACCGAAAAGGTTCTTTGTGGCCCAGAGGTAAGGCACGTCAGCGTAAATGACGGTTCCGTATAGGATGCTGGTTCGAATCCTGTCAAAGAACGAATATTTTCTATGAAAATTTCTCGGACATTCAGGCCGGTAAATGTTATTTAATACTGTTTATCATAAACAGAGCATTTGCTTAAATACTTGTATCTATAAATAACAACGTTAAACATAAAAAATGTCTTTAATAAATAAATTGTCGGACCTTGTCCATTTCTTAATATATAAATAATTATATTTATTCAAGAATTCTAAGTGTATATAAACACACACACACACACACACACACACCAAATGAGAGAAAAAACGGATGGAACAAAATTTCACTGTTCATGTACTTATAAAATGTGCTCAATACAAAGTAGATATATAATATTATAATTTTTCATTATAAGAGATTTTATAATAAAAATAATAGTAACGATCACTAATAATATATAATAATACTAATTATATATATATATATATATATATATATATATATATATATATATATATATATATATATATATATATATATATATATTAGGAAATATATAGAAACATATCTTCATTCAAGTATGTTTGGTTGAATAATCTGGACATATTACATCGATTTTATTTTAATCCTCTCGAATTATTTATCCTGATATTAATTTCATTAAGGGAAGCTCCGTTGTTTTTTCATTTCTTTTATTTCGCCCAAATACTTTCAATCTCCTCCAAAATCACCTTCATTAGTGAACTGTTATGACAAAATTTAACGAAATGGAGAGTTATGAATTTTTGGTAAATGCGAATGAAACGGAGAACATTTATATGTATATACAATTATAGCAGTGCGCGTTTCATACGCGTTTACTAAACAAATTATAAAATACCTTTTGGCGAATTATGACTGAAACAATATTTTCTTGTTACCGGTAGATAATTTAATTCAGAATATTTAAAAAGAGATTAAACTGAATGTCCTAACCATAAATACAGAAAATAAACAACATCTCTTTTTAAATAGAGTTTAGAATAACGAGTAAATTAAAGAAAATTATATAATCCTTTGTATAAAAGTTGATGCATTGTTATTGAAGCTTGTTACTTTTATTCTGTGAAGTGTTGTGAAGCCCTATTTGTTTATATTGATATCTGTCATGTTAATTTGAATAGTTAAATTTTTTTATTCGTAGAGTTTCTTTATTTTGTTAAAATTAATTTTAGTTTCTTTTCTTAGCAACTATTCACCGTTAGTCTACAGTAAGTAATAAACACTGTGGATAGTAAATAAGTCCACGTTACCATGTGAACACGCAATCCTTTGCTTCACTAACCAGACCAATACGTATTTTACATAAGAAAATGCCAATAGAAACGAAATACAATTGAATGAGAATAATAAGTCGCTTCATCAAACAGTCCGATTTATGCTCAGTTCACGAAATAAAGATTCTGCGTATTTTAATTTCTTTTGAAAGAATCTTGTCTTGTTAAATTGAATTGCAAGTTGTCCTACAGTTATCAAGGATTATCTTCAAAATAGCAGAATGTCTAAAAAGAATAGGATTGCTAGTTGTCCTATATTTGTTATCAAGGATTATCTTCAAAATACAACAATGTCTGAAAAGAATAAGTTTGTAGTTGTCCCACATTTGTTATCAAGGAATATCTTCAAAATAAAACAATGTCTAAAAAGAATAGGATTGCTCGTTGTCCTGCATTTGTTATCTAGAATTATCTTCAAAATGGCTGAATGTCTAAAAAGAAAGGAATTGCTAGTTGTCCTATATTTGTTATCAAGAGATATCTTTGAAATGGCAGAATGTCTAAAAAGAATTGGAATGCTAGTTGTCCTATATTTGTTATCAAGGATTATCTTCAAAATGGCAGAATGTCTAAAAAGAATAGGAATGCTAGTTGTCCTATATTTGCTATCAAGGATTATCTTCGAAATAGCACAATGTCTGAAAAGAATAGGATTGCTAGTTGTCCTACAATTGTTATCAAAGATTATCTTCAAAATAGAACAATGTCTAAAAGGAATACGATTGCTAGTTGTCCTACAGTTGATATTAGAGAAAATAGGGAATCTTCCAGACATTTCAAATGATAAAGAATAAAAATGATGTGTTAACTCCATAATAGCAATAGAAATATAGAATAAATAATATGTAATGTGATGGCGGTCATACGCGTTAATTATGATATTTCTTTTTAACATACGAGACTTATTTCAAAATGGCCTATAGATATTCCAAGTTTTACTTGAATCAACTTGGTAGTGAAGCTGTCAATAAATTTTCGACATACTTGAACACAGATAATAGATTCTAGATTTAAATATTCATCTTTCTGTTTCGTTTGAACATCAATCGGTCAGTTTAAAACCCCAATAGTTTAATAAATATCAGTCCCACCATTTTGTAATGTTCAGTGATGCATCCACCTTCACTGTTGTTAACATTCCACAGAGCCTGAAAACACAATAGTGCGCATTGTTTTCCGTACTTCATGGCTAGACAGGAAGAATCGATAAAAAACGCATGACTAATAGCTGACGTAGAACGCTTTTTTTGTTTGTTTGCAAAGTACACACAGTAATAGACCCATTTTATGCCGCTTAGGCATTAGTCTTTACGTCTTCTTTCCCTCATGAGAACGATTGCAATTTTCTTTGTACAGTGCCGCCCCTCACTCTACCCCCATAATGTTTCCAGCATTGTTCACAATGAAGTCATTATTCTGTAGTTTATTTCTAATGGGAAACCGTTACATGGTAACCCAAACTTCTCTATTTGTCTGAAACAAATTTATTTGACACAGTTCAGTCACTCTTACGGATAATTAATTTAAACTGATTTAAGATAAACACCGGTGTCTGAGAAAAGAGACTTTAAACTGAAGGATTGATAATTTATTTTGTCATAGGATCTGGAAATCAATGTACCAATTGATTCTGTAAACATACTTATCTATATAAACATCACACATTATTTACAGAATTATTATTTAAATTTAAATATTATTGATTTACTTCCAATCTTTGAAAAGGTTGTGCATATAATGATCCAAGAGCAAGATATAAATATCTAAAATTAATGATTTCCTTTTAAATTTAATTTTTTGATGGAGGGCGGGGGCAGTTTATCGATAATTTTTATTTTCGGATATATAAAAATTGTTCGAAATTTATAAAATACATGAACACATTAAACACACAAACCTCTTCACTTAAAAGTAATAAATCCTGTTTATATATATATATATATATATATATATATATATATATATATATATATGGTTGGAGAGATGTGAGGGTCACAAACTCATATCTATCCAACCAAATATGTCAGCTCTATCTCTGATATTGAGCGCTTTCTAATAAGTACTGCGTATATAATATATAAATAATATATATATATATATATATATATTTATTTATATTTATATACACTTCACACACACACACACACACACACACATATATATATATATATATATATATATATATAGAGAGAGAGAGAGAGATAGTCAGTCAGACAGAGAGAGAGAGAGAGATAGATATATGATAAAATATAGTTTTGTGATGAGACAACACCCAGAGATGACAGCGTTTAATTATGAAGGAAATCGTCGCAACCTGACGATAGCGTTTAGCGTGAAATACACTGTCGCAAGAAAGAATGAGAGAGACATAATTCAATTATGGATAAGTATTCAAAACTTTATATATCTGACAAAATTGGTGAGTGTGTTTCAGTATGTACCTATGTTTGGGTGAGAGAGAGAGAGAGAGAGAGAGAGAGAGACAGAGACAGAGACAGAGAGAGAGACAGAGAGAGACAGAGAGAGAGAGACAGAGAGAGAGACAGACAGAGAGAGAGAGAGAGCGAATAAGAGATAAAATGACGAAAATCATTGTCGACTCGTTTTCAAGTATGCATGTCTGCTTGAGGAGGTTGCCAATTGCTGCTGCAGGTGGCTACTCCGGATCATTTGCGTTATTTCAACACATTTAGGGGCTATTATGATTAGTTTATAAAGCAGCTATGCATGGAACACCTTGGTTACAGTTTCTGAGAAATAGCATATGAACATGAGCAATATTGTAAGCACCGAGGCCATGATGAATTCTGACATTTGGCTAGCAGAGTCCATAGTTTTTGAACAGCTCTCTCTTACCAATACTCTTTAGAATGTTTGGGTCTACTCGTGATATCGATTTCAAGCAGGTTCCAAGAACGCTAGGTTCGTTTGTGCAGGTCTTTTTTTTATCTTGGATTCACCTCTCTAATAAACTTACCATGGAGAAAATCGAACCCGAGCTTCTCAGCCGGAACCACACTTCCACACACACAAACACACACACACACACACACACACACATATATATATATATATATATATATATATATAGTTAAGACTTTCACCCCTAGCAAGACGGGAAGCCACTGGAGCGAGAGCAGGTAGGAATGATAGAGGAAAGGGTGAGGAGAAGGATAGTGGATAGATCAAAATAACTGGAGATGTCGATTGACATTACATTGGAATATTTGGAGATTATAGCCATCAGCAAAACAGGAATAGGGTAGGGGCTTACACAGGTGAGAGGTGCGAGATATGAAGCTATTGGAGTAGAAGAGGCGGCTACATTTAACAATTTCAACAGTGAAAGGGTGAGAGCGGGATGCCATGCTCGTAGGACAATTGAATTCGCGGAGTCTGGGAACCAGCGAAAGCAGCTCATCGGAGCAATTACAATGAAAGTATTTGTAAAAAAAGACAGAGAGAGGTGACGGCACGTCTGTGAGAGGACGACTGCAGAAGAGATGCCAGATCAGGGCCAATTATATTGCATATCCGTCTCTGGATCTTATCAAGAACCTCTAGGCAAACAGAAGGGACTCCAGACCATATATGGCAACAATATTCCATGCAAGGGCGAATGGTTGATTTGTAGATTTGAAGGATCGATTCCGGGGAGAAAAATTTCCTCGCGCGGCACAAGGAGCCAACTTTTCATGCGGTGGACGAAGCAATTGACTCAATGTACTTGTTCCATCTCAGGTTAGTAGACAGCGTGAGACCGAGCAGCCGCAGAGAGGTGCTCTCGGGAAGTTGAGCATCAGACATTCTAATGGGGTCAGGGAAGGATCCCTGTGGTGATTAATAGAAAAGAAGTTTTGTTTTGGATGCGTTAAAGTTAACCAGCCATTTACTGCCCCAATTCACAACTGATTGGAGGTTCGTTTCGAGACGAATGGCCAGGTTAGTTTTGTCAGCGACACTAGATTTGTTTTTGAGGCAGGACTAAATTGTGGTGTCGTCCGCATAGATGCCTACTTGGTAACCATTGGCGTCCGGAAGATCGTTGATGAAGATAAGGAAGAGAGTAGGGCCTAGTTGCCCTGGGGAACACCTGCGTTCGTTGGATAGGAGCTGGAGGGGAATCAGTCGAGAACGACCTTTAATTCGCGATTAGAATGAAATGATTGTATTATGTGAAACAATCGACCTGTAATACCATAACATTGGAGCTTGCGAAAAAGGCCAGCATGCCAAACCTATCAAACGCTTTGGAGATGTCTAGGACCACGGCATGAGCTTCTCCGTTATGCTGAAGAACTTGGCAGACAATTTCAGTGATGGCCGTAAGCACATCAGTTGTAGATCGGGCAAAGCGGAAGCCATATTGACTGGCTGAGAGGAGATTATGGGATGAAAGCTGGTTAACCACTTCGGCATTGATTAAATCTTCAAAGGCTTTGTTGAAGAAGGGAAGGAGACTGATATGACCGTAATTAGAAGGGTTAGAGGTATCGCCGGAGTTCTTAAAGAGAGGAGCAATCAATGTCTGAAAAACAAGAGGGAGTAGTTGTATAAGTTGGAGAGGGCAGGCGCCAGTTCAGGCGCACATTTCTTCAAGACAATGCCTGGTATCCCATCTCCACCACTAGCCTTGTGGGGGTCTAAATTATATATATTATATATATATATAAGTGAACATAGAGTCGACAGTCTAGATGCAATCGTCAGGCCACCCTGATGATTGCATCTAGCATGAAACAGACTGTCGCTTTTATGTTCACTTTTATATTTACACACCCTCTATCTCTGATATTGAGCCCTTTATCCCATAAATATAGCACATCTTAAGACTATATTTCTTCATATATATATATATATATATATATATATATATATATATATATATATAGACAATTCACCTGGTGCAACCGATAATAGAATGGCAACAGAAACTACACTTCTTCGGCTCTTGGGATGGCACTAACTGAACTGTGAAATGCTGTTCCCTGAAGCGATAATTTTATTTTTCAACTTTGGCTTCCTCAAACACGACAGTGACCGGTGGGGACTATGTAACACTTTCGTGACACTTTTCGTTCATGGGCTTTATGTGACCCCATATTTTGTTTTAACGAGCATTAACAGTTTTTCGAAGAAGGCTGCCGCTTAGATATTAAACTGAAATGATTCCAACTGAACATTTTCGAGATTCGGTAGAGACCTCTATTCATATGCATGAATCTCTACATGGATACTAGGAAGCTGTGGACGGCTATAGAGATTCAGCATACCTCTAGCGATCTTACAATCACTTGTTGAATTGGTTGCGTTTTGTGTTTACCAGCTTACGGCCAGAGCAATTTGAAACGCCAGTTTCCGTAAGATCACCAAAGTTAAGAAATATCGAGCCTTGTCTGTACCGGGATGGGTGACCGACGGATGTGCAGCTGTTGTAATGTTGCGGAATTGTTATTCGGACAGTAGAGTTTCGACTGAGTTCGTTATATTCAATTTCGTGCAAATATACTTGGGACAAAATATCAATCCTCCTCTTCTTCCAATGGCTATGAATGAATTAAGTCTTGTATCAGTAAATTATTACTATTTAATGATAAATTACATAAGAATCTGTTCTGCATTTAAATAAGCTGAAAAGGGTTAATATGCCGTAGAAAACGAATCATTCTATGAAATCAACTCCCTGCCTTACATCACGATATAGTTTTATCTTATTTAGAAAATTTAGATTGAATCTAGAGATGCCGTTAATAGAGTATTAAGTGAAATATAAAATAATAATAATAATAATAATAATAATAATAAGAAGAAGAAGAAGAAGAAGAAGAAGAAGAAGAGGAAGAAGAAAAGAAGAAGACCGCAAACTCTAATGCATCTATGAAGATCTTTAAAAAATACAAAGACCTTATAATGGAAATCTCAAAAGTGCGGCTCATGAGGAAATCAACAATTCCAGGTGTAGTTGGAGCCCTCGGATTGATCCTAAGGTCAAGAAAATTGCATCAGTTTTAACCAAAACTTTTTTGAGTTATTTCACTTAATAAATAATCAATTACCGCAATCTTTTATGATGAGCATATCCCCCATCTTGTTACTCATGTTTCATTCAGTCTGGTTGCTTTTCTTTTGTTTGTTGTATTCATTATGACCGTTTTTCTCAAGACAAACGGCGTTTGCACTTTTTAAAGATATTTTTATACTTACATGCAATTTTAAGCATAACTTGAAGAAGACAAAGATACTGTTGAAATATTGTTAAACATTGTTCAATTTGTGTTTTTTTTCCGTTCATTTTTCTTTCTTTTTTAAATCGTACTCCTCAATAAGCGTTGTAAAATGGTGGAGAAGCTTCGTCAAACATTTTGTTTCATAATAATGATAGTAATAATGACAAATGAAACGAAAAAGAATGTTTAATAAATTTATTTAATATTGTATAATAATGATTATTAATACTATTTCTATAATAAAAATGTATATTAGTATATAATAATGATTATTGGCACTATTTCTATAATAAAAATGTATAATAGTATATAATAATGGTTATTGACAGGATTTCTATTCAAATCCCTGTAGATTAAGTTGCAATATGATCTAGAACATATGGTTATCAAGAGAGAAGCCATATTAGCTTTTATTTTTCAACTGTAATACTTGTCTAGACATAGTTCTTAATTCTGACGCTTATTCATAAGGACATGGCAATAAAACATCTAAATTCAATTGTGTCTGCTTTGTGCTCAATCAGACATGGATATTACACGGAAAACTGGAGGATATTCTATTCAATGTATGTTGTATCCTCGACATATCTTTCTTACATATATGCGTAAAATTTTAAACTTTAGCACTAATGCATGTATTAGCAAATACAGTATCTTGCAAAAGTCTTAGGTCAGTTTAAACTGTTGTAATTGTCTAACAATAGCTGATGTTTATATTGTATTGCTTGTAGATTAAACGTTGGCACCATTTTCACACCTGAGTATCATGTTTTCTATTTTGAGTAAAAGATAAAACATTCCTTTGTCAAAATCCATGTTTCCTAATCGTCAGAATTTTCATTTTCAGTTGGTCACATTGTTTTATTCTGTTTTCTAGAAAAATCCTTATCATGAGTAGCAATTTAATAATTCGAAGTTAATATTTGAGTAAATATTTATACCAGATGAAACTAGCTTGTCAGGACAAAAAATATACTTCCCAAAAATGAATAAATATCCAAATCATATATATCCATATCAAGTATTATTCTTTTTACCCGTTATCATGAATTTCTCTATGGCAAACATCTAATTCTGGAAGTCTTAAAGGGATTTCTAATTTGTTATTAAACATTTCAACCAACGCAAGGAAATAAAGCCTCTAAAACACAAGAGGTTGCTTAATGTTAGAGAATATAGAAAGAAAAAAAAACAGTGTTAAGGAGAGAGAGCGGACAAAAAGAAAAGGAATTAAGAAAAGAGAAGATAACGATTGACAATGCCTATGAATCTGTTGTAGAGTAGTTCTCACAGTGTAGGCTTGTATTTCAATAAGTCGTCCTAAATTAGGTTCCACGTACAAAACGTTAGGAACTTGAAATAAGAGTTAATGACACATCAATCTAGTTGTGATGGTTGATACTTCAATGTCCGACAGACTCACTCAACACCACTGAGTATTTATCGTTCCACCCACGAGGACCGAATATGGGACTAGGCCGGTTGTAATGTGGGTATCCCCGAGCCCGTAGGCTCGGCCAAAAAAATAATCTTTGAAGCCGATTAGACGGGTTCAGGCCCTGTATACCTCCCCGGACGAAACCTTGCCCTTCGGCAAAGACTCGTCCGGGTTCCTCTGCTAACGCAGAGAGTTCGACAGTAGGCGTGTGCAGTCAAAGACCGCGAGACGCCACTGAGTATTTATCATTTCACCCACGGGAAACGAATATGGCAAAAGGCCGGTTTTATTGTGGGTTTCTCCGAGCCCGTAGGCTCGGCCAAAAAAATAGCCTTTGAAGCCGATTAGACGGGTTCAGACCCTGTCTACCTCCCCGGACGAAACCTTGCCCTTCGGCAAAGCCTCGCCCGGGTTCCTCTCTGCCAACGCAGAAAGTTCGACAGAAGGCGTGCGCAGTCAAAGACCGCGAGTCGCCACTTAGCATAACTGGCCACTGCTGCTACTACTTATTATCTGTTGGAGTGTCTATTACAAAAGAATAGGTATTATGGTATAACAAAATCAAAATGCAACACTGTAGCGTACGCTATATTAAATAGATCAACTCAAGTAGAAAAGTAAGAAGCCCGAAAAGTGTTCGGTAAGTAATAACTAATATAATTATAGTTATCTTATTAACGGAAGCATAGAGGCATAATACCTACTGTTACAATGACAGCATTGCATCTCAAATAAGAAAAATCAGGATACATGACCAATAAAAATCATTTTTGATTTCTATTACAGAAATATATCTTTAACATAAAGACTTATCACTGTTTCTTATAGTATTATTAATAATGTTATATAAAAATAAATATTATTGTTATTATAGAACATAGGTTACATCTATCAATTTCAAGTGTAGAATAATGAGACCTTGCCGCCAATTCAGTACTGCGCTTAAATTTATAAAGTCCAGGCACCATAGAGGAAAGTTAAAATGGGCAATTACGTTACGCCAGTGGGAATGTTATTCAAGCTGAGATGCCAAGTCACGATCAATATCATTACAGATTATGTCTGTATGAATATTCTGAAATCCAAGTCTTACCTTGTTTATTTAGGTTGATCTGTAACAACAAAAAATTACGAAAATGAGCCTGAAATATTCGTAGCAAAGCTAAAGTTATACCTGCCTACAAGTGTTACATATAAAACTTTTACGTTTATCTTTACTTTATCAAAGGCTTCTGATAGTGGTCACAAATATCAATATAGGTATTGATATTGATATTTATAAAACTTATTGTAAACTGTGACAAATTAAAATATTTGGGTCAAGTAGTGAAGATTTATCAATAAAAACACGTCCTCAAGTATGGCTTGTTATTTCATGCTCTACGGCGATAAGACTTAAATCTTTATATATACAATAATCTTACAGAAGGAAAGTCCTTTCCAGGACACCAGATTTTTCAAACATACCCAGTTACTATTTTCTTTTCTGAAATGAAGAGACTTGAAACCAACGTCCTAAAATTGGGGATTGGAGACTTAGCACTAATAGACCCGATAGACGCGATATCTATGATCTACGAGACAAAGATGTAAAGATCATATATATATATATATATATATATATATATATATATATATATATATATATATATATATATATATATATTATAAAATTTTAATATGAGCACAATTTCTTAATAAATATATGAAGTTCTACACAATATATGTATGTGTGAGTCTGTCTATATATATACGCAAACGTATATAAATCAAAAATTTAAAATTTTTCAGTTTGTCTGACGACCGCAAATAGCGTGAAAAACCAGGGTCACAAACTCACATTAATCGAACTAAATATATATATATATATATATATATATATATATATATATATATATATATATATATATATATCAGGTCATCCCATAAGTTCTGTCCACCTTCATTTGTACGAAAACGATAACATTACAATAACAATTTTGTTTTTTTAAATCACAAATATATATATATATATATATATATATATATATATATATATATATATATACTAATAAGAACAGTAAATTTGAAATTTACCTCAGATGTGAAATAAACTTATTCAACCGACGAGATTCGCCAGAATTACTAAATCCCTGTGTAGACAGATTTCGTGTCGGGTATGTATCGAAAAAAAAAATGCTTTGTTCTGATAAGCTACAAATGGGTGATAAGCGGTAGAAAAACAATATGTATATAGATGTGAAGGCACAAACTAACTATATATATATATATATATATATATATATATATATATATATATATATATATATATATATATATATATATGGATTGATTTCAATCCAAATGATTATGTTGCTCTATCAGTGAGATTTAGCGCTTTCCAATAAGTACCACGCATATATAATATATAAATAAATAATATATATATATATATATATATATATATATATATATATATATATATATATATATATATATATATATATATATATCGTAGGCAAACAAACTACATTGTCGATTGTAGATTAAGCGGTGAAGCGTTGTATCTTAGAAATGATTAAATACATTTTATTGAAATCCTCCAAGTTTTTTTTCAGACCTGGACACCATATATAAATGGAAAAATCTACTCCCGATCAAATTAATATATATATATATATATATATATATATATATATATATATATATATATATATATTATTGAGGGAGAGTGACAGAGAAAAAAAGAAGGAAAAAATTAAAATTTTAACACGTAATGGTGGTGAAGGCGTGGGAGAAAGGAAGAAAACCCGAGGATTTATTCCCAGTAGACTTTTAAGGTTTGAGTTGATCTATTTAATATGGCATACGCTACAATGTTGCATTTAAAGGTTGAACGAAAATCTTTTTCAGTCAGCAGGAGTTAAGAAACACTGTCTGTGTCGATTACTGGCTAAGCATCTGACGTATACATATTTCATTTAACAAACGTTTATAATTTTTTCTTAATATAGTGTTTGGTTAAGGATATTTTTTTAAAATATTCAGAACTCAGCGAAAGATTTAGAATTTACCGTACAATCACAAAAGTTCCCAATATAATTCCCCAAGAGATTTAGATTGAATCACCTTAGAGATTTAAATAAAATAATTATTAATTATTAATACAACCTGAGAACCTTAGTTTGTTCTATTTATAAAGTATATGAAGCAGGATGTATTTATTACATTTTAACACGCTACGGAGGTACTTTAAATTCAAGTGCAACAAAATATTATCCTACTTCACAGGTGTATATCCATTAAAGATACGAGTTTATTTCAAAAGTATCCGTAATTATATTTGAATCATATTTTAAACACATCTACAACAATCTCAATATACATATATACATCAATATTGCAAATATATACCTACTCATTTACATAATAAGAATATATAGATAGATAGATAGATAGAAATATGCACACACATACATATATATACATATATAAATACATATATCAACATACACCTACACACACACATATATATATATATATAGATGTAAATGTACCTCAGAACATCTACATCTTCTACATCATTACATACATAAATATACATATATACACATATGAAAGGCACACA
>CAHIKZ030001713.1:3885000-3935000 GCA_903632075.3 Acanthosepion pharaonis
TAACGTTATTTTTTATGATTCTCTATAGAAAGCGGTGTTTATCTTCAAAGTTTGTAAGATAATTCTGTTTTCAAAATCAAATTTCTGATATCTTAGCTATTTTTCGTTCTCAAACAACGAACTTTGAAATTGGTAGGAAAAATGCAAATGTTTCAAGCAAAAGAATCATGGTTTCCACATCGTTTTGAGTGTATTTTATCTCCCATCCTCTCCGTAGCACCAGAATATACCCCCACTTGGTTCTTTTACCTTTCTTTATTTTTCTTTCTTTCTTTCTTTTTTTCATTTACTTTTACTTAACATCATGCCTGTGGTATCTATGTCGCTATTCCTCTTTGCTCTTGTTTTCCATTGCCTTCCTTTCTTTCTATCTTTACTCTTTCATTTTATCTCAAAGTTATCTCGTTTTTCCCTTCTGTATATTTCTAACTTTGCTTGTTTTTCTTATCTTCCGGTGTTGGCCATGGCGGTGTATCTTCGTAAATTCAAAATTTCTCTGCGACATCCATAATTCTGAATTACTCTGTATATTCACAAATTCGAAATTTCGATAAATCTTCCCAAATCCGCAAATTTTCTATTTCTTTCCGAAATCAAAATTTCGCTGTATCTACCGAAAGGAGCAATTTGTTCATATCTACACAAATTCAGTATTCTGCGATATCTTTCCAAATTAAAATGTTCACTCTATCTTCCCAATTTCAAAAGTTTGTCGTATCTCCCCTTATTTCCACTTTCGCTGTATCTTTCGAAATTATCATTTTTCCGTATCTTTCCAAATTCTCAATTTCGTCTTCGTTTTCCATTTTTCAAATTTCGCCGAAACGATCTCAATTTAGCAATTATTTTCGTATCTTTCCAAATTCAAATCTTCCGTATCTCCCTAAATCCGCAATAGCTACGTATCTTCTGTATTCCCAATTTTGCCATAGCAACCTAAATTCATTTTTCTGTTTCTTCATCCTCAAATTCACTATTGTTTTTAAATGCGATCATTCATTATAACTATCAGAGAATTGCAATAGCAATAAATATATAAAACTTCAAAGAATCGTTCATGATTTTCTGCTGCTAGACTATCCCCTACAATATATTTCTGGGTGAAATATACGTTTAGTTACTTAATTTTAGGCCTATTTTCTCATTCATCTCCAGCTTTTTGAATAAGGGTCTTTGTTAGCATTGTTTTCACGAATATGCACGTAAACATTTAACTAGTAACTTGCAAACCGATGCTTGAAAAAATATTTTTTTTTTCTGTTATTATAATTAGATAAATGAATTTTGCAATTACCATTTCCGCTTTGCGAATTAAAAACAATTGCAGATTTAAATATGAAAAGTATTTCCCCTGTATTCGAAAAGTTAAATCAAAAAAGAGAAAGAAAAAATATATCGACTTATCTACACGTATCAAATTGATCACGAGTACGAGATGCTTTCTATATCGACGAGAATATATTTCCCTTTCGACGCCAGTTTCTATTCTGAGAGGCAAAATTCATTTTTTCATTCGTTCCCAAATCTATTATTAAAGCAAGACTGAGATAAAGATTACAGTTACATGTGACGAAATCGTACGTCTTCGTAGCAAAAGAAAAAAAAATGATTGCCTATTTCTGGAAGATTATCAATTTGCTTCATAAATGACAGTTCTTGTACAAAATCAAGAACTCATTAAAAGGTTTCTTACATTTTGCGAGTGCTTTCATGATAAAAATCACTGAACAATAGACAATAATGATGGCAAGTATAAATCACTTCTTAGTCAGTATCCACGATTTACTTTATGGCTATAATTCGGGGGGACTTATTGTTGGTTGCCAGACATTTTTTTCTTTTTACATAACTCAGCCGACACTTAATAAAAGAAAAGAATATTAAATAATATTATAACCGCATATCCTAATACATTTTTACTATGTTTTATTTTAAGAATTTCGGCTTAGGGCCATATGTAGAAAGATACCTTTTCGTCCGTTCACCGAAGTTAAAACCCTTTTATTCTGATCATTACCTAGATGTGAATACCTGGAGATGCAAGCTTAGATGTGTGTGTTGTGTAATGGATAACGGCTTAGGATGTAAAATGAGAAGGCTAAGTTATAATTCCAATCGAGTTTGTTGTACTGATTCACGCGCAAATACCATTGGGAGCTCATGAATCGAAAAGAGACATGGACGCTCAAGCGTCTCACACCCGATCCTAGCAACAGACCAGAGCTGTAGGATAATATGAAATTCTACTCTAACAATCGGGAGCAGGCCTACACTCAACAAAAGAGCTTTTCAGAGACTGAGATAGAAAAAAAACGAGAAATCACGTAATAAAAAGCTGCAGAGATATTTAAGAAAAATTGTTAAATTACGAATGAGATTTGTAATATGGATACAAGACGAGGTGATTAGATATGAAGACGATTTGAGTAAGAAAATAGATATTCATTCACTCCAGACGTGGACATATTAATGTTGCAGTGTTCACGGAGGACTACCGGCTGAGATATCTACAAACTTACAGAACTTGGAAAAATGGTTTTATATTATAACTTTCCTCTTATATATGGTACACTAAGGAGACAACTTTTGATCGATAAATCAAATATATTTAAAATCTTTATTTTTCAACTCTTATCTTCTTTCAGAAATTATTGAAATTTGAGTAAACCGAATTTAATTGATTCTTTGATAGTATTAGATATTTTAGGCAGGTTTGTGACCATATCGCGCTCAGAAATACATCGCTTGTAATGAGAACATTTTAAGGGATTCACTGCCTTCTGCCTTCAAGATTTAAGATAGATAGATAGATAGATAGATAGATAGATAGATAGATAGATAGATAGATAGATGTGTAAATTTTTTTTTATGCTTATCAGGATTATTTAAAACGAAAAATGTCTTGGATAGCAAGAATAATTATTTTATTTCATAGTGAATAATGGCATTGTTGTTTGGAGAATGACAACATTTGTTATAGATGCAAAGCTTACTATTTAACCCATAGCTGAAGGTGAATAACTATTCCATCCTTTCACAAGAGCATTGCACTAAAGAGAATGTAACAAACATGAGTGGAATTGGGTTTATCACTACAGGTCGCTATCCATTACAACACCCAAATGTCTAGTTACATAGATATCAAGCAGATTAAGTCCTCGTTAGAGTTAATTGAACATATATATATATATATATATATATATGTTTATATTATATATATATATATATATATATATATATATATATATATATATATATATATTTTATAATATATATATATATATATATATATATAATGCTTTCCTGTTATATACGATCTTCAGAAATGTAAGCACTATATCTGTCGTCACTTCTATCCCCTCTTCTTTAATATTTCCCCTCTATCTTTTGTTCACCCTCTTTAAAACCTTGTATTATTATGAGTTCAGTTACTTTGATTGGTGAGAAATGTTTAAGAAAATAATAAACGGTTCAAATGTTTTTCTTTTTTTCTTTCTCTTGCTTGATTATGTCATAATATATTTATAAAGTATCTTCAATAAAATCCTTCTTTGGCGGCATTAAGTATATACGAGTTGTACGTACTTAAACTCTTACAAAAGGGACCAACTTCCGGCCGACAAAATTATTATCTTTTAACTCAACAGGGAGCTGCTATATCGTACAAGGATCAGCAGAGATACTCCCCGCATATACTACCCACAAATACCTCCGACCTAGTGGTAAAATATTGGTGTTTTCATAATGCCTTACCATTGTAGTGGAGTTATTTCTGGGAGCTATATGTGGGAGGTATTTTTGTTGAATCCTGTATATAATCTTTTACGAAGCACAGAATGATGAACAATCTCCTCCGAGATGGAACAGCCTTGAAGCGAAAAAATTGAAGATCTACAGAAGAATTCTTAGAATACTTTGGACATAATACGTGAGTAATGAGATAGATTTAAAAGAATAATAAGAAAGAAACTTCTCTTTACAATTAGGAAAGCAGCTAAAATATCTGGGAAAATTAAGGAGGACATAAACTCTGGATTACCTGATGAAGGCAAGAGATGTAAGGTGAGACTGAATGAAGAATGATAACTATTGATAATAATGATTCAAAAGTTCCTAAGAACAACACAAGCTCTGGATATCTATGACCGCTCATGTCAAGATTCGTCAGGTTACATTAAGAAAACCCAAAATTGAAGCTTGTTTTAACGAAACTCCAATATGGACCTCTCTCTCTCTATAGGTTAATTATTTGTGATCTTTGTTCAGTAAGGCATATCCGTCATTATATAATCGAGTAAATGCTGATATTTTGTTATATCAAACATTCACATATATGCAGACTTGGGAAGTGAATACAATAGGAAATTAAGTGTAGAAGAAAAATTAGAAGGAACCTAAAAATTGGTATTCCAAATTCTAACTAAAATATTTCGAATCATGAAAATAAAGTAAGTGAATTACTGTGTTATGGTCCGATTCCTTGTACCACGGTGATAGACCAAGGTAGAACCACTAAAGAAGAACGCGAACACAGGTATGGAATAACACAGTTCTTACAAACAGGAATATATACAGAGAAGTAGAAGTGTTAGTACGAACAATCAGGTTTAGTAGAGAGAACAATGTAGTCTCGACCAATATCACTATTCCAATGTCTTGCAGTAATCTTCTGAACGTGGCTCTTTTTCGGACTGCCTCTGACTTGACTCTTGACTCTTGAACTACTGACTCCGTTTGAACTTCTGACTCAAACTATTGACTCCTGCCTACTCCTGAGGCGCAGTATTTATTAAGTATGGAATAGTCCATTATTATTATTATTATGGGTAAGATCCCATAACGCTATGTAATTACAATTCGCGTATATGGCGGTGACATAAGGACCATTTTCTCTCGGAGACTTTGAGGCAGAAGAACTATAGTTCTACAGTATGAAGCTTCGAATACCGTGGATGTAACACGTGAGTGACGAGGAAAAACAAAAAGTACACATGTCCTTTGAATCTGAACGAAGTAACTGAAAATACTTTGAAACACATTTCAAATGCTGATTTTCAAAGCCTGACTCCCTTCAATTCGAGATTCTGAACAAAAGTCGGACGCTTGTTTTACCGACTTGAACAAAAGCTAAATTGAAGTTAGCAAACATCTAATGTACGAGTTAGTTTTCGTGATATATCTTGGTAAAATGAAAGTATTCCTCTAATACATTGGTAAATCATTCACAGCAAACAACGCGATAAACGAAGCAACGCTTATGAAGCTTGCTTTCGATAAACATGAACTAACTTCAAGCTTCGATGTTGTTAGGTAATTTGTTTTTGTTTTTTTTTGTTTTTTTTTTAATTTCCAGCTACGGAGAATTATTTATTTAAGAAGAGAGAATTATCGAATACGGTTTCTTTGATGTAACTGTACCAAAAACAGAAGAATCTGTAATAATTGATTCAGTGGACCACGTGTGGTGTAAATCGAAAGAAAGATTGGAAGATTCGCAAAGAAACATTTCATCACTTATCAGTTGGAGCTTATTTTATTTTCATTCGGTTTTTAGTGCACACCAGCTACACCGATAATTCGAAATAGCGTCGCAAAAGCGATAAGTGATTCCCCATTAAATTTGATGGTTCACGCTTCTTCAAAGCTGATTTTCATTCTAAAAAAAACAAATCAGTTAAATTGTAAACATCACTTCGTTTCTTTTTATCTTGGTATATTCTCATTCTTTTTGATTCCTATTCTGCTCATAGCTAATGTCTATGATCCTCTCTCTATCCAATTACAAGCTGCTTTTCGACGCGAAAGTCTTAGTCAAATGAATGACAAATTGGAATATATTCAGTCTAACACATTTCGTTTCCTTATGTTTTCGTTTTGTATTAGCACTTATCATTAAGTTTCGCATATTACGATAATGGAATATCTATGAATGGTGAAATGTAAGAACCTGAACGTAAATTCACTGCGGATGATCTAGCGATTAAAGCACTTTCAATAAATTTTCGTCTTAGTAAATTGCTTCCTTTTTTAATGAAATCAACATTTTAGCAATCAAAAATATGATCAGGCATATTATGGTAAGAACATTCAGCAATACATTCAGTATATTGCTTTGAAATATCATTTTTGTTTGTTTAATATTTTAATTAAATTCCTTGAGGTTTCTCCTATGTACTATTTGTGGTAATCATTACAGCGTTAGCTTATTACCATTTTGTAATATTATTTTCTTGGGGTAAGCTGTTGTAAGAAGTTTCAACTTTTATCTATTTGACTTTCCGGAGGACCTTTGTTAAAATATTCTTTTTCCTTCTTTCATTGTTTTCTTCATATATATGTTTCTTAGTGTATCTTCCTGTTCTTTTTTTTTTTCATTTTCTCGCCTCCTTCTCTTTTTTCTATTGTCTTTTTTTTCTTCGGTTCCTCTATTTCTTATACAAATTCGTTTATTTCCTCTTTCTTCGTGCTATTTTTGTCGTTTTCTCTGTTTAATTTATTTTCTTTAAATGAATGTTTTATAAAATTTGTAACATATTTAAGAAGTCTTTTCTGCCCGTTTACGTTTTATTTCAAACGATATTTTGACATTTATTGAAAAACACATCAAAGATCTGCACAAAATTAAAAAGTGCTACAGCAACCCTTATTGAATAAATTTCTATCGATGTTTTCTTACCCCATCTTTTTGCCCCGTAGACCACACTATCAGTATGTAGCCAAAACCTACAATAACATTAGGGGATGCGTCTTTTCCGTACCAAAAAACGCTTTTTCACGGAATGGAATTGATATCCTCATGCCAACCGTTTTTGCACTTGAATTTCGTTTACAGTACCCGTTGTATTTGACCGGACCCATCTAAGTACTGACCGGATTTTTCCTTGCTTAATTTCGACGATCAAACTAGTACCGGTGTTGCAACCTCATCTGACATGAAAGTATCTCGGCATTTTTTATTACTTGGTCAAGCTAGCTCGGACATACATGAGTCTATCGCGCCACCCTCCACAGTCCGCCATCAAGCTCAGTAGGTCTTGAAGGCGTTATTCTATATCATGACCTATCTGATCAATGTAGGTGGATGCTGGTGACCAGCAGTGTTCGGAAAAGTGCATTAGGCGTTCGCGTAAGATTGTAGAAATATCAGGGATGATTCTGTGATTTAGTTGGATGTTGTCTCCAAGTGATGATATATATAGTTCTCAGCATCCGAATGAAGGTTCCATCAAGCAGTATCACCATTCATTAAAATCCCCTCTACTGTGGCTAGAAAGAATCTCCGTTTGTTTTTTTTTTCGTTAGATCAGATTTTAATCCCTGCATCTGAAAGAAATTAATTTTGCTTAAACATTTTTATTAATAATTACAAAAAAACAAAACCAAAAAAAAACAATAAAAAAACAAAAAAGTATATGTACAAATCTCCTTTACCTAACAATAGTTCGATTGCTCAGTGTTCGCAGGAAAGTAATATTTAATTACTTTTATAAAAATGTCACCCAAAATTTAAGCGTGTATTCATGTTTCCCTAACTATGACCTGATAGTTCAACGGTTGCAAATCGGCCATTTTGTTTAGTCTTTTACAAAAAAACAAGTCATTGGCTAAAAGTATTGATCCTCAATCTGTATTAAGCCTTTCTCATAAGCCTTTCTCATAACTGAAATTCTTACATATTTCCACACCGTACTATTCATAAATTTTGATTCCATAAAAAAGCAGAACTTCCGTCTATGGAGTATCTTAGCACAACTTTCACTGTTTTTGAGAGAAGGGCACAATAAAAACTTCTGACATCAATTTTGATCTTACGTCCATATGACACAGTTATATACACAGTTATATATAATTATTACTGGACAACAACGTGTGTTTCTTTTCAGTGAAATGAATAAATAATCTGGAAACTGAACGAAGTTTCTCTTACATTATTTTACTAAATTTCACCCAATACAAGGCAGGGGAGCCACTCGAGTTAGGGTATTATAGTTGGAAGGTTAATAGGGAAATGTTTTATCTGAAAGGAAATGAATATTATGAGGTTAAAAAACAAAAAAAATAAAGAGAGACCCTCGAAAGGTCAGGATTAAAATATGTCGTGAAACACCTGGGTAGTTTTTGCGAAAAAATGTTTGAGTGGAACTTTATTTATATACTTGGAACACGGCAGAAATGAAGGTGATTCGATTCCGTGGAAGTAACTCTGCGATCCTTTAGTGTAAAGGTTTGAAGTTATGAAATTAACTAGTAAAAATCATCTCTATATGTCATATGGTAATAATGGTATGAACGCGGAGAGATATTACGTTGTTCCTGTAGTAAAAAAAAAAAAAAAAAAAAAGCAAAAGAACCGTAGGCGTTAACAGAAAATGATACCAGAAGGATACAATCTAAACATTTGACGTATATGCAAAATAGAATTAATCGGGATGCTAGGCAGGAAAGAATAATAATTTATTTTTCCGCATTATAGGCATTAGTATATCCGTGGCAGACCAAGCCGGACGGAAAAGGACAGCTGAAAGAAAAGAATGGCAAACGTGCATTATTCACCAAGTGATTTAATATACCACTATGTCTAAGGAAATTATATGAAAATATATGTCACTCATTTGCCTGACCCAGAAACGTTGTAACCTATGAAGAAAACAATTAGATCGGAAAGTCAAGAAGCAAAATATTGCTGTTAAATTGTCCAGGTTGATAGTATGTTCTACCGGCATGTGGATTCTTTTCTTCTTCTTTTGCTGTGGTTTTGAGATTAAGTCGAGAGCTTAGAGGTCTATCAACAGCAAGTGGTGTGGACAGACGTATTATTCCGCTTTTGTTACCGCATGCATTGACGTCACTTGTGACTTCTTATTAAGAAAAGGGAGATAATCTCATACTGTGATATGAATTATGATCAAAACGGAAAAAAAAGGATTATTTTGAGCCTGAAGAATATAAGTTGCACTTCAAATATATATTGCTTTGATAAATATGAAAGTCTCGTATAAATGTTAAGAGTTCCATGCCCCGTGTCTGATCGATTATGCTTCTATAGAAAATGTCTGCTGTATGGAACCATCTTCATCTATTTTAAGGTATTTTTCTTTTCAATTCTTTAAGATTTCATAATGAATAATTTTAATATCTAATTCATTAGTTTATGTATAATCCTTTTGTTTTATTTCATATAATCTCAGTTTGCTTTCCTGCGAAATTACATGATGAATTCCTTTACTTCTGCTCAGTAAAGATTAGATAAAATTTTCATGAATATGAGGTCGGCGAAGAAGTATATTCTGTGTAACCATTCTTAAGCAATTTACAAGATTAAATTTTCAGCAATATCTTTTTAAAAAAGAATTGAATGCAATCCAATGTTAACATAAAGAGATTTCGAAACGGCAAGCAACTGCATTTAATTTCGAGTGAGATCTATCACTTAAAAGCTATGTAAATCTTATAAAGATATCTGCTTCTGGATAGTATCTTACATATAATTCTAGTGTAATATCTTAGTATTGAGAGAAAGACATTGTATATCAGTGTGAGTAAAAATTAATACCGAGTGACATTACTAATGACACGTCGTATGTGCTTTGATGAAAATGGTAACCAAAAATATATTTGCAATTAAATCAAATAGAGAACAGCGATATTTCTGTGATACAAAATGAGGAAATAAGGCTTTGGATATTTGACCATCACATGACATTGAAGGAGAAAAACATAATGGGAATTTGAAATGAACCAACGAAACCAGCTTATGTAAGTGGATAGCAGAAGAGAGACTATGAGGAAATGACAGAAACTGTTTCTATACACAAGGGATTAAAAGATTTAGAGGCTCACGATCGCTTAAGTCTTGAAGTGAAAGGGCACAGAACTAAAAGACTTTTAGTAAGTTGACACCAACATTATTTGATGGCTTTAGGGATTGAAAAAACTTAACTAAATTACTGTAAGTCGTTGATGCCTATGACTACTAAATGCTGAATGCAGCTTTCGTAACTTTAGTATAATAACAAATCACTTAGGATTGAAATATATCAAATTAATATGGAGTAAAACGTGATGCTAATTCTCATTACACTAAATGCTCGCAAGTAAAATTAGTTAAATATTTATCCACGTTTTAAGTCTACAAATACAGAAATTTATTATTATTTTTTAGCATTTAACCCTAAGCATGTCAGGAGTGACACTAGCACACCAGGGAATTACAGAGAATGAAGGTGACAGAAAAAGCTGGTTATAGGTTGATTGAGGAAAGCATAAAAGTTGAACGGGGTTCAAGTCAACGGAATATGGCGGTTGACGTTGAACTTACATTTTTGAAGTCTGTTGTTACCATAGAAACAAGTAATGGGAAGTGAGTTCTACTTTCTGGTCGTGCGGGAAAAGAAACTGTTGATGTAGAAGTGGTTGTTACATTTAACTATTTCAACAGTAAAAAGATGGAACGTAGATGCATGAGTTAGGGTTTGGGAAGTATATCAACAGAGAACGGAAAGTTCATAACCGTAATTTAAAGGTGTGTTGTTATAGCTAAAGGACCTTCCAAAAGCTAAGCAAAGTATTAAGAAATTGGAACATTTTGTTAGAAGCATACAAAAGATTACTGAACTGTTACGCAATATCACTCCTGCTTATTAGCAGTAAAAGCTGGACGATCTCCAAACAAATGAAGAGAATTGAAGCAACGGATATTTGAATCAGAAGAATACGGAAAATACTATAAACTGAACATGTAAGCAATGACGTTGCTTTAGAGAGAATGGGAAGAAAAACAGCACTTATCCTTGACATCTGAAAGAGACAGTTGAAATTTCTAACGCTTATAATGTGGAAAGTGGCTTGGAAAACTTCAGACGGATTGGATATTTTGAAAGCAAGCGGGACAGAAGAAATCAGAGCATAACCTAATGCCCTTACGTAAATACAGCGTGTAACAGCAAAATTGTTCACCACAAAAATGCTTAACACATACACACACACACACACACACACACACACACACACACACACACACACACACACACACATATATATATATATATATATATATATATATAAACCACTAAACTAAGCTTTTTTCCAGGTATTCAGATAAGACTTGTAATTATCTTGACACCATTTGTCGTAAGAATCACTGAAAAAACCCTTTGAGATTTTCAGCTGAAATACAGCAGGTTAAAATTGTTTTGCGTCAGCCCAACTGTCTTCCCAGATGGGCAATTGTATTCAGAAAAAGATCATTCAGGCCTTCCGTAATGTTACCAATATTCATACACCGGATTCCATATTCAAATTTCGTTCGGGAACCAGCAAAAGAACGGTGAATATGTTAAAAAAAATGAGGGAGCAATAGAGAAGAAAACTGGATTAAGACGTCACAACAAAAAGAGGGATCATCATTTCAACTTAGATCTCAAGAGATCACTTAGAAAAGATCCAACTCAATCCCAAAACTTTTGGCACGTGGGAGTGGAGTTTCAGCTATGAGAGTCCAAGGAGTAGTGAAAAAAGACTTGAAAATGAAATCGTACATAAAACCTGTGTGACACCTTGTTACTCCAGGACGGAATTTTAGCAGGGTAGAGGACCTACAAGGTGGAAAATGATTCTGGAATAATATATTAGAACTTAATTTCCATCCTTCATGAGCTTCCGATCCATAGCTTGGATTTAATTAATGATGCCCAAGTCATGTTCTTATATGATCAATTTCATCAGGATTCTTCTGTGAGTCTTGGAGACTAATTATACATTCTTAGAGCTCTGTAGGATTATAATACCTCGGAGAATTCCAGTAAGATATGTTTAACCTTTGTTAAGAAGCAAAATTTCAAAGTTTATTCTTCAAAGGGACAATTTTGCTTATACCCAATTTGGACACTGTTGATGTTACACCCGGTATATGACTGAACAGCGTTGACGAAAGAGAGAAAGCGAAAGGACAAAATCTGCTAAGAGCTAGAAAGAACAGGAAATTATGGAGAGCCTTGATCACCAACGTCCTTGCAGTGCTATTTCTCAACATAAATATCGGATTCCTTGCTGCAGTGTCTGCAACCACAATTTTCTGTTGTTACCCTAATTCCAGTTTAATTCTACTGCGCGATTTATTCATCTGAATGAGGATGATCAATTTTTTTTATATGGCACACTAGGATGATGGTCCGATGGCGTTCCCCTTCGTTTGAACCTGTATTCTTAAGCAACTCTGTGGAAATGTGTCTATTTAGGTCTTCTGGTATATCGCTACTGTCGTATATTTCAAGCTTGTATATTTGTAAATGCCAAAATCCTCTCAATCTTTCAGTGCCTTAATTACATTTGTATATGGTCTTGATTGGTGATATTCAAATCGGACAGGGTGCATTTCACTTCAGATTTAATGTCTGGTCCTTGTACATTTATATGTATTGCTGCTTTTCTGATATAATCATTATATCTCTGAAATATATTTCTTTTACTATTAACAATTTTGTAACCTTAGATTTTATGCATCCTTTTCCTGAGCATATATTTTGACCTGTTAGTTCACTTAATCTATATCGCACAAGAGCTTCCCCTCTAATACACATAATGGATTCGCATTTCAAGCGTTCTATATTGTCAGCCATGAGCAAATCTGTCTCAAATCGACTCTAATGTGCTCTTCACCTTGGAGATAACCCAGTTTCCTGTCCGTTTGTCATATGCCATAACTATTAACAGGTCACAGGGGCAGATATTTGAGAATGTAGGATTGCTCTTACCTCAGCCAGTCACGAGCAATTGTATGTGGCATATTCTAGAGCTCGCAAACTTTCAGATGTAAGGGTTAAAGTGACGGAGACAGACAAGAAAGAGAAGAGGGTGCTCTATTACTAAGAACATTTACTGCCGAGTGGTACTGACTTGAAGGAATGGAGAGTTTTCAGAAATTCTGAAACCCTTGGTATGTGTCCTTGGTTTAGAAGCACACACACACACACACACACACACACACACACACACACACACACACACACACACAAAAAAAAAGACACACACACACACACACACACACACACACACACACACACACACACACATATATATATATATATATATATATATATATATATATATATATATGTTGTTGATCCCGGTATGAAATCCGGTACCAAAAAATAACAAACAAAATAATGTATTAACATAATAATACAAACTGGTAATGCAGGTTAGTAGATCCAGGAATACGGGTTAGTAGCAAAATATCTATACAGTTTTTGGTATTGAAGTATCGCTGTATGACTTCTTACTGAGTCTACGTGCTCGCTCACTGTGACGCTTGCTGTCTACGTTCGTTCTGTCTGTTAACTTCAACCTCACTCTTCCGGTGACCTACAACCTTTCACTCTTCCTCTGTAGCACTCGTCTCTCGGGTCTTCACGTAGCAGTAGTATATATATATATATATATATATATATATACTGGGTGAAACCACTTGTGTAAAAAAGGGAGAACCCCTCAGCAATATATATGTGAATAACTTGCAAAAGACGAAATTATATCTGTCATGTATTATATAGTTTTGTACATATATTCATATTGGGGAAACTCGCATGACTCTATGTTGGGCGGGGGGAAGTACCACGGACTGACTGGCGTTGCCAACCTTTGCACACATGGTGGAAACTCCCAAGTATCTCTATGTGTTGTTTATTTTCACAGCGTATGAGTTTTGTATTTTAAAATAATGAATGATTTAATAGCTAAACTTTATGTATTTGTATATATACCTGTAAATTATACGCAATTTTAATATTTGCTTCCTAAGTATCTCATTCTATTATAGATGTATAGATTTTAATTACCCCTACTTCAATGCATTATTTTTATACATACATATATGTAGAAATAGTTTATTGTTTCCTCAACATTCTATTCATTGGTCTGTGGAAATGACACAAGACTTGCTTGGATTAATAATAATATGAAATATATTCAATTTTGTCGTTAAAGTTCTCTTAGAAATGTCTAGGAGGAACCGTGGAATAATGGATAGAGGTTCAGATTGAGGAATCGAAGACTAGTTCGAATCCCAGTCGAATCCTTACAATCACTAACGTGCTAATACCTTTGGGAAAGGTATAACTCCTCTTCTTCTCCTCCCAGCTATGGGTTAATAGAAGGACAGAACGGTTTGACTAGGATGACAACCAACTGGCGGGAAAAATCTGCATCGTCAGTATGTATCGAAAGGTACATGACTGCCTAACTGTGTATCACGCATGGCATATAATTGACTGTAAATATCAAGCGAATATAAAAACTCGAATAGCGAATATGATGCATGTCGGTAAATCTAACAATGCAACGCTCTCTTAAAGATTAAATGAAAACAGCAAAATATTATTTACTTCCGTTAGAATTAAAAGCGATGCCCGTAAAAATAGGGAATATTTTTGGATGTAAAATCATTAAAAACATGTATATAACTGTCACTGAGAAGAACTGAACCTCAAATTTTATCTCGGAAATGAACAAAAACATTTTGTGGCCTTGAGAGCTTCAATTTTATCTATGAACTATGACGAAAGTAGAATGCTTTACTCGTATGCTTAGCAAAAGAGGAATGATCTGGGAAATTTTTACTTGGCGAAGATTTCTAATTATTGGTAAGTGTTTATTGACAACACTCATGTACGAAAAGCAAAAGTTTCAAGAACACAGCTTGATTTCAAAACTAAGAAAATGAGGTAAAATAAACGTTTATTTTATTTAAGTAACACAATGCGATTTGCCATTATGAGAAAAGAGTTAACAAACTCTTTTCTCATAATGGCAAATTCTTTTATCTGAATTGATGTGCAATAACTTGTATACAGACCGCAGTCTTGAGGAAAAGAGATGTATATAAACAAGCTGCATCAAATATTCCTATTTTAGGAGCTCAAAAGAATATCATGGATGCATGGAAGGAACTACGTTTATGAATACTCTCTGAATTAGCGAATTCAGTGACAGATCCTATTATTCAAATTTTGAAGTCAAATGTTGCATTCATATAGTAATAAAATCTTCTGATAATAGTAATTTGTCGGAAAAGTTAAAAGGGCTCCGGTTTCAACCGTTAAAAATTGATAAAAACTTGATTGAAACATTTTAAATGACTCCTTCCTATCGAATATAAAGCGTTTGCCATTAGAATATTTAAGTAAGTGAAATCAGAATTATTGTCTTGAAATTTCAATATTTGAAAGATTGACTTTAAATATCATGGATTTTTTTTCAGCCAGTAATAACAAATGGGGGAATAACATGCATAGATATTGAAAAGTCTCAGACAGAATATCAGTTTTTCATATCAAGATATATGCGACGAAATGTTAATGCATTCCAATTGAAGCTATACATTAGAAAATATATAGAATAAATTAATACTAAATTAAAGGAATTTCTCGAAAAACTATAATCTATACATTGAATAACTATTAACTATCAATAAAATTCCATCATCCCCCGTAAAGAACATTAAAATGATTGGAAGTCCTGTCGGTGTGAAGGGGGCTGATAACAGAAATATATACAGTTTGAAGTGGACTGATAAAAGATATTTATAAAGTTACTGAAGATGAAGATACACTCATTTGAAATGTACTTAGAAGTCGAAACAGATCTGATGATCACAATAAAAGTTATTTTCTTAATTTTCCGTTTAGTGGGTGGCAGTATTTTTTTTTTCATTAAAAGAAATTATGTATTCTAAAATAAAAAAAATGTTCTCTAAACTAAAAACATATGGCTCCTAAATTCAAAAGAAATATGTTACCTAAATTTAAAAAAATATGACTTCTAAAATAAAACAAAATGTCTTCTAAAATAAAAAAAATGTTTCCTAAAATATATGTCTCCTAAAATAAAGGATATAGCTCCTCAAATAAAAAAAAATGTTTCCTAAAATAAAACAAAATATGTCTCCTAAAATATATAAGGGCTCCTAAAATAAATGATATGTTTCCTAAAAAAAAAAGTAAAAAACAGTACTAGAATGTTTGATAAATTATTAAATATTTAAATTTAATTTAGAAAAAAAAACTTTAAAAAAAATTGGTTTTCGGTTTTAAACAATATTCACTAAACATTTTATAAATATGTCTTTTTGTTTCGTATTTATGCATTAAAATTAGGACACTTTTCGCTTCCCAAGTATTCCTTAACGTTGGACACAATCTTGACAACATAAATTTTAAATGACAAACTTATTGGTAAGATAAAAAAGTTAGAGTTAATCCGAAAGATGGAAAGGACTAACAATCTATTGCGAAAATGATATAATATACAGAGTCGTTAGTAAGAGAGACAACCAAAGATATCAAGTAGTAAATGGAGATAATAAAGCAAAGCAAGTACAAAAATTTAACTATGAAAGAAAAAAATACAAAAAAGAAACAAAAAAAAAACAAGCTAAGGAAAAACGTGATACAGAAATCCGAAGTTCTGACTTGCAAGTGATGAATAACCAATTAAAAGAGAATGACTCTTGTTAGAAACAAAGAAAACCTGGTGAACTGCCCTGAATCTGCTTAGAAAATGCTGCGTCATTTCTTTACAGATGAAGAAGAAATTAAAAACATCATAGATATTGACTTATAGAAGGATAGTGAGAATAAAATGGAAGGATGTTGTAAAGCAAATTAAACAAAAAAGGACATTTGCACATAGAATAAGAAAGAGGCAGTGAATATATTTAGGAAACTTAATGAAAGAAGAGAACTTGAAAAATTTCACACAACACAGGGCATGTTGAAGTTAAGAAGAACATAATGGAATGAGCAAAACATAAGATGGACGACCGAAGAAGGACTGGCGATGATACTAACAGAACAAATTTTATTATTTACATTATTTATATTCACACTATTGTCTTTATACTAGTAGTTTTTATCACACGCTTTTGACCGCTGTATTCTCCTGCATTCCTCAGGTGCACATCGATCAGGGTAATCTACAGTAAATTCTGAACTGAACCTTTTATTTAATATAGAAGGTTATACTGTTCTCTTTCCAATGATAATGCCGAGAGATGTTTAGCACTGTTCAGTTATTGATGTTGACCCATAAACGTTCTAAAATAAACATAACATCTAGACCAGGTTGGCGGGGGGCAAACAACGGCCCACGGGCCACATGCGGCCCGCCAAAAGAATTCATGTGGCCCGCCAAATGTTAGTAAATTTGAAAGAGAAAGTTACCAAGCAGCGTCAAATAATTGTTACAAGCAATTTGACACCTAATTTTAACAAACTGATAAATGACTGCAGTCAGATACATTATTCTCATTGAGTCGTTGAGATCCTTCTGTTGCTGAGTTTGTTTTTCAAATAAATCTGTTTTATGTGAAGTTACTACTTCAAAATATCATTAACTTTTTTTTCTTTAAACTTAATTAACATATTTGACGGTATATAAGGGACACTTATTTTTAAAAATAAAAATATCTTTTAAAATTCTCCTGCGTCTTATATGCCATATGTAGGTTTCAAATTCGCGATAGTCGGCCTAAATTAGCTACCTGGCAACTCCTATTAGCTTAGACTCTAGAGTAACTTTTATATACCTATTGTCATTATTTAAAAGTCTATTATGCAGATTAAAAGTGATATAATTAATAATATTCATTATATTAATTTCATCACGTTTAATATTACTACTTTGTGTTAATATACGATGCGGCCGAATAAAATTGTGAATTTTGAATGTGGCCTTTGCACTGAAAAGTTTGCCCACCCGTGAACTAGACAATATCCCTAGACATGAGCATTGGAACGAAAAAATAATTTACCGCCGAAAAATAATTCATTTTTCAGTTCCGAATTCCTCGTAGATTACACAGATCGATATACATATGAGGAAGGTCGGAGAAAACAACTGCCGAAATTTTGTGACAAAAACAACAAAGATGAGGACAATAATCTGAATATAAATAGTGTAAATAATAATAACAACTCATCCCCGAAAATCAGACAAAAATATTAGATCTATAATTGAAAGTTTTATAAAGCCTTGATCACCCAATTCCGTAAGGGATACAGTATCTCGAACCATGGAACGTTTATTAGATTCGCACTAATTTTATTTTCTGTATCTACGGATGTAAACAATCCATTTATTTTTCTAGTTTAAGTACATTCCTTGCTCAAAAATACTTAATAGAATCTGCAGAATGAGGTGGATCGTATTAAAATTCATTTACCAATTATTAGACAGTTTTCATGGCAGGCATAGAAACGACAAAGGCAGAAAGTAATCCAGGAAAGCGAGAAGAAAGGACTAACTGTCAATTAAAAAAAGACAGAATGTATGGTTATCAGCAAAAGGATCAGCCCGACATAAAAATTGAAGATCCCTTAATCAAGCAAGTACAAGAATTTAAATATTGGTAAAGTGTTTTAACACAGGACTGAAAGTGCGACACGAAAATCCGAATGAGGCCTGGGATAGTGAAAGATGCCTTCTAAAAGCTAAGCAAAGTATTATGCAACAGATAAATACCGTTCGAAAGAAATAAAAGAATAGTGAGCTGTTGTGTAATGTGGGTCCTCCTATATGACAGTGAATGCTGGACTATTTCCTAACACATGAAAAGAATACTTGGCACAACATAAATGTAGTTCTACAGAAGGATGCCGAGGATAACATGGATTTAATACGTGAGCAAGGATGAAGTTTCAGAGAAAATTAACACTTATATTTATCATCAGGAAGACAGTAAAAGGTGCTTGGAAATTTGAGACTGACAGGGCATATTAATGGTAAGAGAGACGAAGGAAATCAGCGCATAGCCTATATAACAAGCTTGTGTAAATGGATGTCAGAATAGGGTTTAGAATAGATAAAAAATCAATATTTACTAAAAGCTAAAAATGAGAGGGAATTATGTAGAGCCATGCTTGGGAAAATTGCGGAGAACTCATATTGTTTAGTGGTCAGCAGTTTGAACAAATCACTCAGCCACGATGGCCTGTAAGTAATAGTCCCATCCACCCAAATTCACCTTGGTACTGCAGGCTAAGATCCCCTCCCCATCAAGAAGTCACTTCCTTATTTGGAAACATAGCCTCTCCATTGGAAATCCAACGTTTTAACCACTTGGCCATATGGCCATATACAGATCAATAAGACTTTAAAATCTGTTATTATCCAAACCTTTACCTTTGAAGATAACATCCTCTACTGCAACAGAACAATGCCGTTATCATTAAAGAAAACAACCTTATTATATTATCGCGTTAAGAAAATAAACTTATTAAATTATCGCGTTAAGAAAACAATCTTATTAAATTATCGCGTTAAGAAAACAACCTTATTATATTATCGCCTTAATAATGCGTATATGAATACAGTTAAGTCTACTTTGAAACTCCTGGTTCGGATAAAAATGAATAAAAAAAAATTAGAATCCCTTACTTTTATAAAAGTTCTTCAAACTGCATGTTCCTGAAATTAATGCTGTCTCTTATTACAGAGCGGTCGGTTTGGGCAAGGCGAATGTAAGATTATTTATAATTATCTAATATTCAATGAGGTTTTTGCTCAGACATCTCGTGTCCAGTTTGTGGTTAGGCTGGCTAAAAAATTGCCAGCTCCTACCAGCTCTATTTCCTGCTTCAAACGGCATTCGTTTAAACGCCGTTGATCTTTTTTCGTTCTGATGCCAAGTCGTTTTAGTTCGATGAACCAAGCCAGACTAAATGTCATCTCGCAGAAACCGATAATTAGCTTTTCTGAATAATTGCCTAGAAATCGCCGTGACTGGATTAGACAAAGAAAAAACCCGGGTAAAAAAAAAAAAATTGACTTTTTTTGCTTCTTTCTGTTTGAAAGGATTATCCGCAAAGAGTATTGAGTTTTTTTGACGTTTATCCAAGAAACGTTTGAACTTTAAATTTTACAGGATCTTTAACATCAGATAATAATATATACAGAGCCAATGTTAACCTGCTGAGTCTCAAAGCTATATAAAATCCGAGGACTTACCCCTAAAATGCACGGTACAAAAAATGTGTAATTATACAGGATTACTATTTCTTAATGGTTACAAAATCAAATTAGTTAAAAAATATTCGTTTTGTATTTAATGTTGATGATAAAGGATAACTTATATATATATATATGTGTGTGTGTGTGTGTGTGTGTGTGTGTATCCACTAAAAGTAAGGTTTAAAAGTAATACAAATCTATCGTATTAACAAAAAAACTATATATATATATATATATATATATATATATATATATATATATATATATATATATATATAATTGTTTTTTTTATATATAATCATCGTAACACTGGAATTCCCATGTTTCAAATCTGAAACTTCAATTCAAATTCAATCATAAAAATTGAACTTAAAATACAAAGTTCCGTTCCATTATCAAACGAGGGTAAGAATAACTTTATAGAAATTGATTTACTTAATTTATAAGTCCAGATAAATTTGATATTTTGAGATGGTGGCGCTAAGGAACATTACATCTTGTTTATTTTAGGGGTGTTAAGATTTAACTTATTTAGAAAATTCGTACATTGTAGCTATCAAGTCGGTCAAGGCAGTGTGGGGGCTGGTGTATCTAATCGATTGATAGAAACTTCAATTTTTCAAGTAGAACTTTGTGGTAGTGTCTATGTTCCAACACATCTTATGGGTTTCAATAGCAGTACATTTGGCAGTTTTATTTTTTATTTAATTTTGGATTTCTAGTAGCAAAATATAAATTCATCAGAGTAAGTTTCACTTAATTGTTATCAATATTTTCCCATGTAATGACTGAATTTAATTTAGTAGAAATGTACTCTTCTACTAAGAAGGTCCGTTTCAGAGACAATATCTATTAGATATTCGCTACTGATCAACAGAATGATCGCAAGTAGACAATAACTGTTATCAGCTTGTGGTGATAAAATCCGTTCGAATTACGTCCCCTTTGTTTTGTAGATTTTCTGCAATTAGGATTGTAAAGCGTCTTCATGGTGACGATATTGTAGCTCAATAAAATTTCGGTAAGCACCCCTCCAATTTGCTGTCGCTGCTCATTACAGAAATAACATTTAATTATTTTCGTTGATGATATATATTTGTAAAAGATGCAGTTTGACTTCAAAGTCGCTAGAAGGTTACTGGGATTTTCTATATATTATTCTATACGGTTTGCTATTAAAATCTCGGTGATGTTATTAGTCGCATTTAAGTTTATATAATCTCTGGTAACTTTATGAAAATGTTCGTTATTCCTATTCGCATTTCTCTAATAATTTAATATACGTAAATAAAATATATAAAATGTACTTAAGATTAAACCATACATAATATGAACATAAATTATTTAAAAATAAAATTTTTATACCTCAATACGTCAAATATTTCTAAAAAGGAATTTGCTCATCTTATTTGTTCCTTGGATTCTATACGTACATTATCTGTGAATTGCAAAGGTAGTGGTTTTAGTTAACCTATATTTGAGTGGGGAAGAGAAGAATTCATGCCTTTTCCAAAGACATTTGCACAAAGGTGAACACAAGAGATTCGGTAGAAATTTAATCCTGGTTCGCCGATTATAGCTTCCACACTGCTATTCTTTATATTCTCCATATATGTTCTTACTTAAAGTAAGGAAAATAGATATTTCCTGAAATATATAAATATATATATATATATATATATATATATATATATATATATATATATATATATTAACGTGATATAAAGCATGTAAAAATAATAATAGATTGCACCACAGGACAATCATATCATGTATATGCTCAGTCATATAGCACTTGTGTTCTAACATCTCTTAGGTTAGTTTGAACATCTATTTATTGTAAGGTGACGAGTTTTGCAATATTCCAATACGGTATATTAGGGACTACACGCATAGGTTTATTTATTGACACGATTTCTCCGGTTTAGCAGCCCATTGCAGGTTATTTAAAACAGGAAAATATTGTAAGACTATAAGAATATATTTTTTTAAATAAGGATTAATAATTAACACATAGGTAGTGACGAAAAAGTTTGGATTCATGACTTTCACAAATGTTTTACGTGTCAGTGAATAAAAGGAGCCCAACTGAAATTAGAACTAAGTTCTCTGAGCCATTATCCATTACACCACACGAACCCCATTGCTTACAGTACCTGGTATTCTCAAGCGGTTAACCATTTAAGTACTGTCCATGCTCGACGTTGCTCAACTTCAGTGATTGGACGGAAACCGGCTACATCCATTGAACATTCTAGTTATGATATATTATGGTCATCTGGTATCCTTCGAAATATTGTGTATGCTATTTTTATATGAATTCTTGGTTGATTTTTATGATAAGTGTTATTCTTTCTTTTCGGCATGACTCACACCCGTTATTTGAATTAAGTGAATAAGTCGGGAAATTGTTATTAAAAATCGTATTAATCGATGGGAACTAGAGAGTAATTACAAAGAAAAAAAAAACTTGCAACTCAATGTCTTGAATGGAGCTTCTTCACTAACTATTAGACGTTAGGATCAGATCTTTTCTAAATCGATATTCGCCGATATCATGGAAAGACACTTGTGCTTAAAAACTTTTAGAAAGTGATGCTGAATTCAGATCCAACCACTGTGTCCGAATTAGTTACTAATGGCGTCAACCCGTATTTATTTCTTATAAAATGTCACCGGGATTCATAGGTCTATTTCTGATGTTTGCAAATATTTCTGCCTTTTGAGTCGCTTTGGTTTGGAAATTAAAAAGACTTAAATTTCTTTTCAAATAAGCTATTCCTTCATGGAAAAAATAGATTGTTTCATAGACTAACGGTTCCGAATTTTCTAAATATTCTTTGGTAGAAAATACAAGTGCCGTTTGAAATTTTCATTCCGGTTGAATATTTCCATCTTATAAAATAACTGTGTTGTTTTAAATAAAGATTTCATTGTCTAGTTACAAGGTAAAGTCAAAAATTATGTTATAGCGAAAGTATGGATAAATTTTAACTTAACTTTGTATATATATACATATATATATATATATATATATATATATATATATATATATATATATATATAGTCTTAAGGTGTGCTATATTTATGGAATAAAGTGCTCAATATCAGAGATAGAGCGTGTGTAAATATAAAAGTGAACATAGAAGTCAACACTTAGAGGCAACGGTCTGTTTCATGCTATATGCAATCGTCAGGCCACCATATATATATATATATATATATATATATATATATAAACCGTTCGATATAAGAGAGTGGCCTAGTATTAAAAACACTAAGTGTACGGTAAAAATGAGAACCGTGATGGATCGAGAACTGAAATAAATAATTTAATACTGTTGGGACTTTGTTGCTGTACACAATAAAACTAATAAGCATTCATGTTAATATTGAATTATCAATCTTTTAATATCATGTACAGGCGAACTTTCCGGATTCCTTTGTCATTTAATATCAATGGATTACCATGTTTCGGCTGTATGGTTCATTGCGTTTAGGATAAAACACGTGTCTCCTCCTGTATATTCCCCACAACACTAATTACGGACTAGAAACTGAATCCCTGTAAGAAGCGAACAAAATAACAACAATACTATATATATATATATATATATATATATATATATATATATATATATATATATGTAAATATATATATATATATATATATAAATCGAAAAATGTGTATTATCAAAACAAGATATGCATAAGCATTACAAGAATGCTGAGTGTGACAAAACAATGAATATGAAAGAAGAAAACATTTAAACTAGTGAAGGTGTTTGTGTAGAAGTAAGAGTAACAAGCATGTGGGATCGACACATGTGTATATATGCAGGTGTGTGAGAGAGTTCAAAAGTCAACAGACGACAAAGAAAAGCGAACACGCATCAGTAGTAGCGTTCTTATCTACGTGCAACCTATCTCTTACCAATCCTGGGTGAAAGAGAGGATGACAGCGAATGTCACCTCGTATCTATAGGCTTAAGAAGCGTCCTCTATCGGCGTTTGATTTTAATAAAGTAAGTGGGGTAACTCCACAGTCATGGTTTCTTCATAGATAAAATGTAGAGCTTTCCTTGTGCCTCCTCAGTTGCTTTTAATTCAGAGTCGTCCTTCTGTACAGGCTAAAATTCAAGGGCATATAACTCTCTCCTCTCTGATATGTAACTGATAGATAGTGAACGTAGAGATCGATTCATAGTTTTCCAGAGGAAATGTTAAAAATGACCAGAATTTAACTGTAAATATTAAAACATTGTGAAAGTATAATCTTGCCTAAATGTGGCTTGAGTGCCTATGCAGGAATTATTTAAAGGAGAGCAATCATAATAGAAATAATAGAAATAATACGGCATCTAGAATATTAAAATTAATGTGCATTATAGTAACTCAATAGAACCATCCCTGGTTGAGACATTTAAGAAATTAAGTGGTTTCTTAATGATATTATCTGATCCAGTTTTATGAGTGCGTAGGCATTAAACAGTAGAACGCGGCCACTGACCAAGTTTTTATAGAGAAAACGAATACATAAAAGAACACTTTCAACAGCAAGTGCCACTAAACCGGAATAAGGAAATTCCGGTCGGAGGCTTATACGAGACAGAGCAGAAATAGCTCCCAAATATACCTCCTAGAAATACGTCCCACCTCATAGTACAAAATTATGGGCAGTGGTTACTTAATCTATCTAAAGTCTTAACATTTTGTGGGCTGTTTGTTTCTGGGAAGTATTTCTGTCGTATAGTGTATATAGCAGTGTTACAATTACAATTAGACGTAGTTTTTAACTCAATAGCTGTGTGGAAGTCCATGAGGTGGAGATGAGAGAGGCAGAGTTCGAACTGCGCATATTTTGAAGTCGAGATGAACAGTGATATTGAAGATAAAAATCGGCAGTTAAAGTGACGAGAGAAAATCGATTGAAGAAAGAGAAATATAGAATCGGGGTTCTCTGACAAAAGGGAAGACGTATATTCGTCGTGGCACAACTATTCATTTTTTTCCCACGAGCAAGTGAATCCATAAATAAATATTAAATATAGTGAAAGAGGATTAGCACTTACATTTATGTTGTTTTTAGCATTATATCACATTTCATTCTCTTGCGACGGTACACCAGATCACTTTCCCATATTTTGATCAAAACGACGCAAACGCGATTCTTATTACATTCAGGGTTGATCTGTTCAGTTATTCAAAGTTTGTAAGAGAGCACTCGGGTGATTGTTTACATTATAGTTGTTCTATTGAATGATATTTAGTACTATTATTGTCATGGATCCTTACCTATAACTACAGAATGAACTCTTCCTAACACTATGTATATTACGCCTCTAAAGAGAGAGGGACGAATCAAGCCGAGCTTCTCGACTTGATGGTCGAACTCTTTGCCTCTGAGCAGAAAGGAACCCGGACGAGGCTCCGCCGAAGGGCAGAGTCTCGTTCGGGGAGGTTGACCAACCCGATCCCGTTTATACGGGTTCTACGGGCATATTTTAGCCGAGCCTACGGGCTCGGGAAACCCAAATTGAACTCGGCCTTGTGCCACATGCAACCGTCGTGGGGGGGGGGCTAGATAGCGAATCAAGCCGAGAAGCTCGGCTTGACGGTCGAACTCTCTGTCTCTGAGCAGAGAGGAACCTGGACGAGGCTCCGCCGAAGGGCAGAGTCTCGTTCGGGGAGGTGTGGCACCATTTAACGAGACAGAAAAAGAAAGAAAGAATCAGATATGTTTTGGCGACGGCTGTGTTATCTAAGGATATGAAAACAAACTATTGGTACGGGAAGGCATCTTATCCACTACAGACCGACTGGCCAAAGAAAAATTCAAATGAAAATGTTATTTCGATAAGCGACGAAAAACAGGCAACTAAAAGGACTTTGGACAGATATGAAAAAATTAAAAGCCACCCACGAGTGTCCGCTGACCGATTCCCTTCGACGGAACATCCTTGGCCTGCGATAATAAAATTATGTTATCAGAAATATGTACCGAAGTAAAAATGAATGGAAATTTAGAAATGTCTTTTCGGGGCGACGTTGGCCGTGTTAAGAAGACCACCATTCGGATAATTAGCGATAAAATACCTGACGAAACCACGTGTAAAACAAAGTTATGACCGCCATTGTTCATATTGTCCCGTTTGTGGCTAGAGAAATGATAACGGCGATTAAGAGGAAGAAAAGGAAAAGAAGGGATAATTTTTTTAGTTAAGCAAGATATTTTTTTTCCTGAAACAAAGCCGCGGATTCGTCCACGCCCGACTAAGACATCATTGGTCAAGTGGTGATCACGTGACGCACGAGGGAGGCTGTCGCCGCCAATCCAAAGTGTAGGTATGAGAAGCTGCTACGAAGAAGGGGGAGGGCAGTTCACGCCCCTCTGAAGTATGGGTGAGAAGGTGGGAGTGAGGAAAGGTTCCCAAAAAAAAAAAAAAAGTGGAAATTCCTAACCAGAGAGGTGGATATGTATTTAGAATTATCGAGGAAACTCCGACGCCGACAGACCCATCCCGGTTTTGGTCGGCGTCCATATAAGCGAATCCACAACGAGCAGAAATCAGTTCCAGTGAGTTCCAGTTCCAATTTCAGTTTGAGTTGGAGTTGCAGCGAAAAGTAAGTCTCCAGTTGAAGCCGCCTCGCAGATAGCTGACCAAGATTCACGCAAATCCCGGGTTCCTCTTCAACCCAAGAACAATTATTTTGAAGAGCGACTTAGATCCAGACCACCGAAATAAGTTTTTTTTTTCGACTTTCGTCCGAAGACACACCGAAAAACCAATTTCTTAGAGAGCAAACAACTTGAAGCGTTAAAACTCGCCTAACGGAAAACGACGTGTCACAATCCATAGAACGGGTCGGGAGATAGATGCAGTCCTATGTATCGAACAACTAGACATAAAGTTTTTCTTTGATACTTTGAACTTTTGAGTTTTCATTTTATTTTCTTTCATGCATATTTGTGTGGTATCACCCCCGTTGAACTCGGTTTGCATTACGGCCCCAACCACTGTTTGATCTCGTCTGCCTAAGATCAATTCACAACAAGGGTAGGCAGACTGGAGATCAATGCAGTTACCTTGGTAACCAGGCGTTGGAAGCGAATTGGGAACGACGAGGCTGATATCAAATCTAACCAGATTCCCACCCGAATCACCAAAAGGTTAGAACGTCACATCTGGGTGCCGCGACCGATACCAAGCCAGTTGGTCGTCACAGGACGAGACAACACGACTGACGCGACAGGGCGGACGTCACGTTTGGAGCAGCGACACCCGAACGGAGCAGCGAGGAGCGAACGGCTGGCGCCACGGTGAGGACGTCACAATTGGTGCTGTTTAGGGACGTCATAGTTGGTGCCGTGGTAGACCAGAATAGAACGTCACAGTTAGCGCTGCGACCAGGGGGCGACGTCACAGAGGTTGACTAACCCGATCCCGTTTATACGGGTTCTACGGGCATAATTTGGACGAGCCTACGGGTTCAGGAAACCGACGTTAAACTCGGCCTTGTGCCACATGCAACCCTCGTGGTGGGGGGTGGCTAGATACCGAATCGAGTCGAGCCGATAGTAGTTCACTCCAAACAAGACTGACAGTCATACTAACACCTTCCATATCTTATATTATTATTTCGTGTAATATACCTTCGTTATTTCTACTCTTGTGGCCGTGTTGTTCTTCCGTGGTCCCAACCTGAACCATAGTAATTATGAACAGTCCTACATTCATATTTTAACATATTTACACTGAACAATTCAAAGCTGCATGGTTTTAAATTAGTTTCTATTTAAATTTTTTTCGGTAATTAGCAGCTGTAGTGTTGTGACCAAGAAATTGGTTAAAAAATAACAAAACATACTTTGCATGTACATAGTGTATTGAACATTAAATACAACAAAATTGTGTTACATGACTTGGGAGTGTGTATCGGTTGACCAAAGTTCAGTCTATCGCACTAATATTCAACATCTCCCCTACGAGGGTTATATATGGCACAAGACCGAGTTTAACGTGGATCAACCGAGACCATTGTCTTGGCCAAAAATCCCTGGAGAACCCGCATAAACAGGTTCGTGTCTATCAACCTCCACGGACGAAACTCTGCCTTGCGGCACAGCCTCGTCCGGGTTCCTCTCTGCCCAAGGAAGGGAGTTCGATAGAAGCTGCGAACAGTTACAGCCTCGGTAGAACAGTCTCACACTGTTAATATTTAACATCTCCCCTCCACGAGGGATGTATGTAGCACAAGGCCGTGGGTTCTTCAAGCCCGTAGGCACGGCCAAAAATATTCCCTCAGAAAAAGCATAAGCGGGCTCGGGATCTGTCTACCTCCCCTGACGAAACTTTGCCCTTAGGTAATGCCACGTCCAGATTCCTCTCTGCTCAAGGCAGACATTTTGACAGTAATGAACAGATTTTCACTGTTAATGTTTAACAGCCCCCCACGAGGGGTGTATGTGGCACAAGGACGAGTTTAACGTGGGTGTTCGGCCAAAATTATTCCCTTAGATCTCGCATCTGTCTACCTCCCTGGATGAAACATTGCCCTTCGACAAAAACTCGTCCGGGATCCTCTCTGGCGAGGCAGAAAGTTTGATAGATGAACAGTCTATACCTTTTAATATTTAACAGCTTCCCATGAGAGATGTATGTGGCACAAGGCCGAGTTTACCGTGGGTTTTCCGAGCCCATAGCCTCGGCCAAAGTATTCGCATAAACGGGCTCAGGAACTGTCTACCTCCCCGGACAAAAGTTTGTCCTGTGGCAAAGTCTCGTCCGGGTTACTCTCTGCTCAAGGCAGAGAGTTCCATAGATGAAGAGTCTATCACAGCTAATATTTAACATCCCACACGAGAGATGTGTGTGGCATAAGGTCGAGTTTACTGTGGGTTTTTCCTAGCTCGTAGGCTAGGCCAAAAATATTCCCTCAGAAGCCGCATAAACCGGTTCTGGGACTGTCTACCTCCCTGGACGACACTTTGCCCTGCGGCAAAGTCTCGTCCGGGGTCCTTTCTGCCGAGGCAGAGAGTTCGACTGTACGAACAGTCTATCACTGTTAATATTTAACAGAACCCCCTTTGATTCATTAATTTTTTCGTCTCATTTTATATCAAAAAGTATTTCGCATAGGCTCGCTACTTTATTTTCTTTCTATTTTTTTTACTCAAAAATAATTTCACATAGGCTCACGAATTTTCTTCTTCTTTTCGGCTAACTGGTCAATAAGTGTGAAGGCAAGGTTTTTATTTGTCCTAAGAAAATTTAATAAAGGCTCCCGAATAACTTTCTGTCTTTTTCCCAATCCTCTGATTGAGGTGGGTGAAGGGAGTTGTTATTATTTCGCACTCAATGCAAATGCAAAATCAATCGGTATCTTTTGTCCTCCTAAGTCCTGTCATTTATTGTTCTGTCTCCTTAATTTTTATTCTGATATTCTCTTGCACTCATTAACTCGTTGCATCTTAGTGGCTTTATTGCCTAGCTTCTGGTGAAATGATTAAAAAAATCATGCCGGCAATTTGATTTAGAGCACAAGAATACGGAGATTACATTTCATACAAAACTTAACATTTTTCATCGAACAGGCCATGAGATAATGATATGCCCAATCCGTGCTATCTTTTGTTAACTGTGTGCTTTTTTTAAATTTTATTTTCTATTAAAAATGATATGCGTTAGGACGGATATGCGGCCATAATGATAGGTACCGCGCGTGTGCGGGTAAACGTTAATAACTCTAATGTATATTGCCGTGAGCATGTCGACACGTGTGTTTAATTCCTGTTAAAAGCAAGAAATGAATATTGTAAGTGAAGGGGGTTCGGAAAGACAAACAATATAAAAAAAATCGAGTTCGGCCGACGGCGTTTTTGCAATTATATAAAATACAGCGACCATTCCAATATATAAACATAAGCCGTCACAGAAGTTCCAAAAAGACCAGAAATGCCTTGCGGACCAAAAGCCAAATTAATACATTAATACATGATTAAATGAAGGTTCGAATGGCTGCGAGCTACAGTTACTAGACAGGATAATTAAGCGGTAGTCTCTTTTTTTATTACGAAGTCCTGTCAAGTCAAGACCCTTATTTGATGAATAACGTATCAAAATAACGAAAAAGTTAGAATGCCTGAGCTCTATAAGTTTTCAGGTGCATGTTCATGAAAGTGTACTTAAACTTTAGATGGACACGAGCGTCGTTATTTAGATTTCTGAAATTTAAATGATTTTTTTTTTAAATTCGTGTTTCTGTCCTTCGTATGATGATAAAATAAATCCGCGTCCTGGGTAAGACGATAGACTACGTCCGACAGCAAGGCCTCTGATCAAGAGGAGCGTGGAACCACCTATTAATTGCTGGGTATTCACAGGTCCACCCGGACCCGTGGAGGTAGGACCTCTTAACGTCCCATCTATGGGTAAATTGTTAACCCCCAAACTGGGATGAAAACACTATGAAAGTGTAAAAATATCATTTATTATTAGAAATACTTTGTAAAAAATTATTACAAGAAATAAATTTTTGAAAAAAATTTATTACCAGCAATACATTTTTGAAAAAAATAAATACCAGCTATATATTTTTGAAAATAAAATACCAACAATACATTTTTGAAAAAATATTATCAGCAATAAAAATACCATTGAGGTTGATATGCCGTAAAACAAACCAAGATATATAAAAAAAAAAAAACAAAACAAAATCGGGTTTAAGACCATATCACGTTGAAACAGTGATTCCCGTACGATCAGCGAAATTAAGCAACGGCAATAACTGGATAGTTGATGAAGAATTCTTAAATAGAATATCTTATGGGTGTCGTCGGTTTCTGTAAGATCATTGAAGTTAGGCAACGTCCAGCCTGACAGTAATTAGATGGTTGATTGCTTGGGAATACCAAATGCTGTCAGCTTGTATGTGAGGGTAGTATAATGGATAAGGGCTCAGAATGAGAATTTGAGTCGGAAATACAGTCAGGTCCATTACATTCACTTACGCGAAGGTACGGGTGCGAAAGGGTATGAATCCACCTCTTCTCCCCCACCCATACTTTTAATAATAAGACTTCCATCTGAAAATAATTATTATCACCAAAAAATGTTAATACAATATTCATTCACAAGAAAAGTGTTAAACATGCAATCACAAAATATGTGTAGATTTTAATTAATGTAAGAAAAAAAAGATTGATAAGTTTTTAAGTTACGCATTCAAAAAGTGCTGAACAGCTATGAAATATCCTTCGTCGCTGGGCACGCTCTTCAGAGATGGAAAAAAAAGACATGAGACAAAAAATGTTTCTGTTACAGAACTGTTATAGACTCTATCAAGGTAAAGATAAGGATTTTAATTTGCAACATGCATTATAAACAGAAGTAAAATTAATATCGGGAGTCACGAAATGCAACAAAAAAAGATGTGGGTTTGTGACATCATTATAGAAGGAAACTCCTACACTTTTGAAAACCCCAAAACGACATTCATAATAAATAAAAACATAAAATGCAACTCCAAAAATGTGATTTATGTACCCAAATGCAAGAAGTCATATATTGTTAACAATCAACAATTGAACAACAGGGTCTTCCTACACAAAAACCACATAAAATTACCAGACAAAAGAAAATTTTTGTATCACAACACATATACAAATATAACCAGGAAAAATTTTAAATTATGCCAATATATCAAACAGACAATTATTCTTACCTACAAATGCAAGCAAAAAACCACTCACATACATGCACGCACGCTCACATGCGGCGGTTTGTGGGGCACGAATGTGTATATATATATATATATATATATATATATATATAGATAGATAGATAGATAGATAGATAGATAGATCGAGGTCTGCTCTACGGTTGTATTGAGCTCTTTTGTTAGTTGTTACTCGTATCGGGGTTTTTTCTTTGGTCTTCAGACCTGCATCTGTGCGATTTTTTTGTCGGCAGAAGTCCATGTTTGTAGCTCTTTCTTTTTTTTAAAACCTTTTTTTCCTCGAGATTGATTTGATTAGCAAATCAAAAATTGAGGGTTTTTCGAAACGAGTCTAGTTATCTATATATATATATATATATATATATATATATATATATATATATATATATTGATAAACGCAGGAGAACTACTCACATGCACGTAAACAAACCCCGCACAACTTATGAAGTATGGGTGTGTGTGTACATACATATGTATGTATGTATGTATGCGTGTGTGTATACTGGTTCCATGTAACTTGGTAAGTATGTGTATGCAGGTTTGAGTGTATGTGTGTGTATGTACTGATTCCTTGTAATGGGACGGTATGCGTGTGTTTGTGTATATGTGTGTGGGTGCACAGATGTGTTTACTGATTCCTCGTAGTGAGACAGTGTGTATGTGTGGAGGGGATATACACATATAAACACGCATCCTGACAAAAGCACACGAAAATGGAAATCTAAGAACACACAGGGTTTATTAAAAGATAAGTCTGCCGATAACTACTCCATCAATTCTCGAAGCAATCTTGATTGTTCTATAAAAACTTCACACAGAACTTTTCACTGCCAGTTCAAGAAAGACATTTGGATCACTAACACAAAAAAAGAATGTCTCATATCGAGAATATTGAAAATCGAAAAACATAAAGGTAATAATCAATTATTTTTAATAATATGTGAAAATCTCCACCCTTTGCTTGATGTTGGTCGCGAGACCGGAAACACATGTAGCAAAATTATAGAAAGTAAAGCATAATATTTTTTTAAAAAATCCACAATACAATAACGTTTACGGTTTCTCTCTTTTTTAATATATATATATATATATATATATATATATATATATATATATATATATATATATATATATATACAATAAATATGGTTGACATGATGCTGGAAAAGAGTTGAACTAAATATATAATAATATTCTTTGTATAATTATTATAACATTACACACACGCACACACACACACACACACACTTTAGATGTCAAAACAAAGCTTGTGTTACAGTTTACTTTCAACATGTTTTATTAAAGTTATTGGATTTATTATAACAATTGCAGTCTGAAGTTATGCAAAGACAGAAAGTTGCCTTTTACTTATATATATAGGCAATGAAACAATCAATAATTAATCAAAACCTATAGGAGAAGAAATGACAAATATATATGATAAATCTTTCAAGCATTTACATCCTAATGCAGTGATCCTTTTTCTCAAGCTGCACACTGTTCTTCATTGATTTTGTTAAATATTCATCTAGTAGCTTCACTTTCCGATATGCTGTTTTAATTGCATCCAATAGATCTGCTTATTTGCCACTTTCAAATAATTTAATCTACACAACTGACCATAGATTAGGAATTGATGATAGCTACTCCATTCATCTTCTCTCCTGTAAATATTTTACGCTCAAAGATTCACGGTTAACTTCAGATACACGAGAAAAAATTGTCTTGAATAATTACGCACTTGAGTTCTAAAAGACGAAGCTCGAAATTGTATCATTGATAGAAATTATTGTCCATGTAATAGTAACAGTTGGCACTGGTCGGTTTAATTCATTCATCAAATTTGAATAATGCAGTAATGGATTGATCAACAATTAGAACGTATGTCTTCAAACTGCCCCCTCCTAAAGTTCCTCTTTCAGATACATGCACATGCGTCGGATAAAATCCCTCCTTTGGTACACCCATCAAGTCAATCTTGATTTGTTCTTGAATATTTGAAAGGTTTAATCTCTATCTATAAAAGGCAGGATGTGTGTGTGTGTGAGTGTGTGTGCGTGTGTAATGAATGCATGGCCGCAATTTTCAACGGATTTGTACCAAAGTTTACATGCACATGCTCCAAGTTAGTGGGAAGGTCAGACCGACGTTGCATTTCCCAACGCCCATCGACAGTGGAAATAATCGATTATTTTCATGCTTCTACGGCAGTTTTCATGTAGTTTGCGGCCATTTTGTACTGGCAAGAGTGAGAGCCAATCGCTGGCTGCCACGAATAGGCAGGAAGATTCTATTCGCCAGCGTGAGAGCCAACAACTGACTGACACGAATGATAACTAGTATGCTAGCATGCAAAAAAAAATCGATTGCTGCATTCGTCACAGGTGGGAAAAATTTAAATCTGCATGGCACTTTATTCCAATTGGCTCATTCGCTTGCTGAAACTCGACGTTGATTCTGATTCCGCAGAACTGGGTTGGGTGTGAAAAACTATTTGTTGTTAACATTCTTTTTTCATTCGGTTTTTCCAGTTACGAGTCCTGCTTTAAAGCTGATCGTTTTGTGTGCATTTTAGTTCTTTTTTCATAACAGATTTAATGTTTAGTATAGAGTTTAGAAAAAATTCAGTGTGAGATAGGCAAGAAGTAAGGCATGTAGCAACACCAGCCCGGCAAACGGCACTCCTTTAAAGGCAAATATTTTAAGTCAAGTGATAGCGATTGCTCTACGAGTCGTACGATTTTTGAATCAAGCACGGTCAACGCCAGGCCATGCTGCTAGTTTATTCATATCCGGTGTACCTTCATGTATTTATATCAGGTATCTGGCCTGGTGTTCTTGGTATATATGTGGTGTTCCATAATTATGTTACAGAGTATTAGTTTGAATAATAAAAAATGAGAGAGAGTATCAAATATATTTATACATAACTAATATACAAGTGTTCATCATATTATCTAAGGTTTTGATATTTCATAGATGTACCTGATATCTCTTTTCTGAACGATGGGATCTCATAATGTTGTAGACTCTAAAAGAAATGTCGTTGTGGAAGCTCCTGCATGTTCTCTCCCTGTTGGGAGCATCTCAGGGATCCAATATTCAAAATCTTAGATAATATACTGAATATTGCTTATGTACAAAATGTATTGGTATTCTATGTCATTTATATAATCCAATATACTTGCATTTAAAATGTGTTCCGTCAATATGATACACATTATATTTTGAGATTCATAATAAAATTCAAAGAAGAACCTGCAATGTTATTGGAACTAACCTGTCATCACGGCTTCAGTGATTTTGCTATCGTAGCTCCATTGTCTCATTTCTGCCATTAATTTTATGGTAATTTTTCTGGTGAACTTTCCTCTGTGAATGAATTAAAGCATAAATATTAGGTTGGCGGCAAGATCTCATCATTTTATACTGAAAATGTGTAGCAAGTTCAATACTAAAAATTACTTTTCTCGAACATGTCGCTTGTGGAACACTCTTCCGCCTTTTTAAATCTTATCTTCAAAAATCTAAATGCAGTGTTAACCGTTATCTTCTATTCTTATTCTTAGTTCTTTTATGGTACTCTCTTTAATAGTGGCTTTATTGCCTGGCTTGGGGGTAACTTTCCTGTCCCAATATGCATAACTGAAATGAGTTTGCCTAGGTGATTTTAAACAGACACCTATTTGCGAAGTATTATGCACATTTGTTATTTCTTGACTCCTTCAAAACAAGTCTCTCTTCAAAGATAGGAGAACTGGTTGATTTCGCTACAACTGGCTTTAGTTTGTGTTCCACCTCAGGAGAGGAGTTCTGATAGCCTTTTCCTTTGCTTTTAGATCTCCTCATAGTTATATATGCAAATGCTATTTTTATCGTTCAATGGTATCTTTGAAGCACGTTTGATATCTCCAATCTGGACAATCCGTCAAACAATAACATCTTTATTTTCTGTTTATAGATCGGTTCATTTGCGTAAATTTCAAATATCTCAAAATATGAATAAAATATAACCATTAAATATGACTAACCATCTCATCGGAGGTTTTATCAACGGTATGAATGGACTACTTTAACAATTATTGCAAATTTTGTGTTATTGAAATTTATTTCATTTACTATTGACTATTTCAGATGGGCTGTATATATACGCGTTTGAAATGGAATAGTGTTAGGTCACGTGTAACGGCTATTGGGAAACAGGTTGGACAAAAAGAATACGGTTTATTTTTTTATTTAATTACTTTAGAATTCTAATATAATATGTGAACACATAAATTTTATCATGTGCATCTCAATGCAACACCTACTGCATAGAATATTTTATTTAACGAGAGCTGTTTAACTTGTATATTAATAGCGTTTAAAGTTTTGAATAAAGTTTTGTTATGAGTGTTGTAGAACATTTATTTTATATCAAAATTGTTTATATGCATATATATATATATATATATATATATATATATGTGTGTGTGTGTGTATGCGTGTGTGTGTGTGTGTGTGCGTGTAGTTGGTTAATTAAACAGATGAAATTTCTTGTACACATAGTGAGAAAGAAGTATGTCACTCAACAAGTATCGGAACCAAAAGAGATACGATAAACTATAGTTTACCTACCTGACGAGATTGTGGGAATAGATGGTCGACACGGATGATGGGTTTGTATAAGTGACGAAGGTCTCTAAGCGCTAGAAAGCATCGAACTTTGTAGAGCGTCATGATCGCTCATAACGAATCAAGAATATATATTTCAAATGTAGCGATTTTTTTTCAGTTTGAGGTAAAGAACATCCATGTTTTCGATCTATTGAAGTTTTGCGTTATCAACTCTTAAAAACATTAATGCTCTATAGTCAAGGATAATACCCGGTCTTCAATGTTTTCATAAAAAAACATTGAAATTTGAAAATGTGATTAAATCTGAAGATCATTTTTTCAGGTAGTCTAATTAGCTATATGAAAAATATCCCTTTCATTTTCTTAAAAATGGCATTTTGCCTACACACTACGTGTACAGTTCTGGGAAACAAATATTCGTACACATACAAATTTTTACTTTATTGTATTTCCAACTACTGAATACACATTATTTTCATTAATTACATTATCCGTACTATTGTCCTCTTCTTTGTCGCCGTATTTATCACAACATTTCGGCGGATGTACGCTCCGGCCTTCTTCAGGTGGTTGGAATGTCGAACTGAACCCTTTATTTTGCTCACTGGGGTAGAGTTTTCCACGTGCCATATTTGATGGGTGTCAGCTATTAGTCATCTCCTGTTAGTAGTAAGCGTCTTTACTCCGTAATAAAAGAAGCCAACAAATTCAAAATGGAGTTTCAAATGGGCGTAGAGATGCAACTACAGCACAATACACCGGCTGAAACTGTAAAATACTTTTAAAAGACAGCAAAGACGAATGCAACCTACCAGATACACAAGCGATGGCAAGATAAACCGCTTCATGGCCAATACTCTGCCGGTACTAAACAAGCTGACGTAGAAAAAACCCGTATCCATCAGTGGCTACGTAGTGCAGGGTTGAAAGCGAAAACTGAAGGTTTTATCCTTGCTGCACAGGACCAATGCTTGCTAACTAGGAATTATCAAGCATAGATATTAAAATATTTTGTCAGCCCAAAATACAGATCCTGTGATAAATTTCCAGAAACGATTGATCATCTTGTATCAGGTCGCACGACATTGGCACCCACTGAATATAAAAACCGGCATGACAGAGTGGGCCAATATCTGCACTGGAAAATCTGCAACTTCTACGGGAAGGAAACTGAAAGAAACTGTTATGAACACCACCCAGACCCGGTTACGGAGATAGAACCTGTTACAATTCTATGGGACTACACAATACACACTGACAGAACACTCAAGGCCAACCGCCCAGATATTGTTATTAAAGACCACAAACAAAAACGGTTCCTCCTTATTGATATGGCAGTCACTGCTGACTGCAATGTATCTTTGAAGATATTCAAAAAGCTGTCAAAATACAAGGACCTTAAAAAAGAAATCTCGCAAATGTGGCGTATGGGAACATCAACAATCCTTGTTGTAGTTGGAGCCCTAGGACTGGTTGGAAAAGATTGCAGTAGACTAATTGGGAATCTTGGAAGTCCATGCCTCAAGGAGATACAAAAAATTGTTCTGACAAGTACAGCCCACACTTTACGAAGGGCTTTATCTATGTAATTTTTTTTTTTTTTTTTTTGTCAGTGGAAAGTGTCATGATGCCATTTTTAACCTTAGGTCCCTAGGCTGGACCCGGAAAGAAATTTGTAAACGCCAGAAATCGAAGAAAATAATAATAATAATAATAATAATAATAATAATAATAATAATATTAATAATAATAATAATAAAACCATTGGTGCGCACATTTTAATAAGGAAAAATAGTCATGAAATTTGAAAAGATGAAATTTTAGTTAGGCAATAAATTTTTTATTTAAAGAGATTTATGAAGAATCTGTTATTTTTCATTTAGAAAGGTCGATAAATCCCTTAAGGAAGGCAAAACGGAAAGGATTATCTTCTTAAAAACTAATGAATTTAATATGCAGTTTAATATATCAAATAAAAAAAATTGACTTACACATGGAAGCCGTATGCTTCGTGTCTCTAGACTTTAAAAAAAAATAATGTCTTTTTTTTTTTTAAATATAGAAACAATTTATAAATTATACTTCTGTTAACTTGTGGCACACCTGGCTACCTTTCGATGCGCATTAGTGCACCCAGGTGCAACGGCTTAGAAAGGTTGAAGCAGATAATAAAACGTTTATTTGAAAAAAATATAACAAATAATACAATATAATTCATTCGCAAAATGAGAATATTTCTTATAATCCCAAATATGATTCAGCCTTAAATAACCTACAAATGAGTGATAAGCCGTACAAACAATCGACCAACCAGTAAATGCAATAATATTAACTTAAACTGAACTCATTCACGCAGATAACGTTTGTAATAAATAAAAAAGGAAAACCCTGTGGAAAACTTTCAAAATCTAATATAAATATAAACATTTTATTTTAATCCCAGGCAGGTAATCTTGTTATTTTTATGATATAAATACAATTTTAGAATCACAGTATGTCGGTGAATGCCCTCATGAATTTTCTGAAAATGTTTACGATAATCTAGCGGCCTTGCCATTTGACAACAAAAGATATGTTGACACGAGACTGAGATTAAATTGGTGATCTTTCTTCTTGGCTTTCTTATTTATACATTCTTAGCGACATGAATTGGCTTCAAGGATGTAAAAAATCTAAGCAAATCACCAGACCTGACAACGCTAATTCTATGGTGTTCGCTTATCTTAACATTGACTTTTATCACTGAAAAAAAAAACGCAATAAATACAAAAATAATTTACAAAAACGGAGCCAATTAAAAAGAATAATAAAAATAAAAAAAAAACTTATTCTGGTGACAGCTTTTTCTTAATCACAGAACGTCTTAAAACTAATCATACAGAAGGCTTACTATTCCAGCTAGAAATGAATCCGGGATAATAAATTTAATTATTTAAAAAAAACAATCAACAAAAATATTAATTTATTAATGTTTATTTTTACTTTATATATATATATATATATATATATATATATATATATATATATATATATATATATATATATATACAGGTATCTAAAAAAAAAGTGAATCATTGAAAGTGTGAACATCTTGTCTCAGGCAAACAACTTTAAACAGGCTTCATATTTAAAAATAAAAGATATATTTATTCAAATTCGAACAATATATTCAAAGGGAAATATAGTTTATTACCGACTTCACGAAACTTCACACCTGTTCAATATGCACACCACCTGCGTCACGACACACATCAAGGTACTAGTACAGCTCTTGCCAAACACGATGTGGCATGCCTTGCGTAACATTCTTCACCACTTAAGTACTGACTGTGTGTTCTTCGAACTATTTCCATTTTCGTGCGCTTTTGTCAGGATGCGTGTATATATGTGTATATCCCTCTCCATACGTACACACTGTTTCACTACGAGGAATCAGTAAACACATTTGTGCACCCACAAAAATACAAACACACACACTCACACATACCGTCCCATTACAAGGAATCTGTACATACACACACATGCCCACAAACTTGCATACACATACTTCCCAAGTTACATAGAATCAGTATATACACACATACATACATACATATATACATACATATCTATGTACACGCACATACTTCCTAAGTTGTGTGTGGTTTGTGTGTGTTCATTCGAGTAGTTCTCCTGCTTCTGTCAATATATGTGCGTTTGTATATATATATATATATATATATATATATATATATATACATACAGTGTAAACCGGATATAAGAGAGTTGTCGGGACCGGAGAAGAAGTCTCTTATATCAGGGTTTCTCTTATATCCGGGTTTGGTCTATTTTCTATACATTAACACAGGCTCTAATTTGGGACCAGAGAAAATCTCTCTTATATCCAGGGTTCTCTTATATCCGGGTCTCTTATATCCGGGTTTATATATATATATATATATATATATATATATATATATATATATATATATCCGTATTCATATTAGGTATATGACACATTTCTAATATGATTAAAAATCAATATTTTTACGGATTATGATAACTGCGGTGGAGAGAAGTATATCTACTGAATACTAATCTCCAAAAATAAATATTATTCCTGTATGTTTACGAGGGGAAAACTCATGTAAGTAATGGTGGCTATTAAAATTTTTTGTCTCTCTTTCTCAGTCAGTGAACGCTCTTTCTTGGCCGTAGGCTTTCGTTGATAGATTTATGGGGGAAGAAATGTACCATTATCCATTTTTCTCCGTTTTTGTTTCCCCAACAAGCAGCACAAATGTGGTTCAAAAGACAGATGCTGAGGAAACCATGAACCGAATATGTGAGCAACAGTGATGTCTTAGAGAAAATGGATACAAAAGGTAAATTTATACTTAACCTCAGGAGAAGACAACTTAATTTTCTAGGAGGCATAAAGCGAAAAGTGGGCTTGTAAAATCTGTTATTCAAAGAAAGGATTGAATGCAAGAGGAACAGAGGAAAACAAAGCATAAAATATATCGTATGTATTCATTCATATAAGCTTGATTAAAAAAAAATGGCTACAAATCCTCTCTATGTAATTTTTTTATTATATGTTTTAAATCTTCGGATAAATTCTTGAGAATTGTGTTCGAAGTTGTGGTTAAACTGCCTGAAGGCTTTATTTTAGGGAGCTGTTTATCTTGTATAGTAATAGCTTTCAGAGTTTTGAATCTTTCCTTGCAATGGATGTTGTCGAATATTTCTTTTAAATCAAAAAATATTTGTATATATATATATATATATATATATATATATATATATATATATATATATAGGATTAAATAGATCGGTGACATTTCTTGTAAACATAATGTGAAAGAAGTTCTTGGAATATGTCATTCAAAAGAAGTATCGGAAACAAAAGAGATACGATAAGCTTTTGTTTACCTACCTGACGAGATTGTGGGAATAAATGGTCGACACGGGTGATCGGTTTGCCAAAGTGGCGAACGTTTCAAGCGCTACAAGCCATAGGAATTCACTAAAAGGGATGGCGGAACAGAATTGTGGGAAAAATTACTAACAGTCAAAATTTATTAAGAGAAACAAAACATAGGAAATCATGGAGAGCCATAATCGCCCACATCCTGAGAGGACATGGCACACAAAGAAGAAGAACACCAGAAAGAGACAGCTGAAATTTCTAGGGCACGTAACAAGAGTGACGACTTGGGGAATCTAATATTCACAAGACAGAGTGAAAGCAAGATGGACATTGGAAAGCAATGTATGGCATACCTAGTCAGTTTGACTGGATGGAAAAGAATTTGCGAGAAATAACAAAAAGATAAAATTTATTAAGAGCTTCGGAGGATGGTAAATTATGAAGAGCCATGATCGCCCACGTTTTGAAAGCACAGGGAACATAAAGAAAAAAGATAACCCAAGAGTTTTCACGCGTAAGAGAATGTGGCTAACCTGTCTGGAATTCGTACCCAGATCTACAATTTCTCATTTCGAGCCGACTTCTATTACACCACCTTCACCTTCAAGATAACGGAACACGGTATTACCATGCTTTCACCCATCCAGGTATTGACTATGTTAGATGTTGCTTAAGTTATGATAGTGAGTGGTAAGTTACCTTTTTCATAAAAAGGAACCTATTTAAAAGATGAGTCATAAGAAAACTGCAAGGGTATCTAAATATCTAATTCCTTGTACTCAGATACCCAGATTCATGAAACATACAGGCATACATACGCAATATGTAGAAGAATGTGTCAAAATCGAGGAATAACTTAAATAAACTCTACTGTCGGTGTGTTTATATATGTACCTGTGTGCGTCCGCTTGCATGATCGCATGCACAATTCTACCTGGAAATAAATACATATTTTCATCGATGCGAGTGTTTTGTTGTGTGTTATTGTTCGAAGAGATAATAATATTTCGCTGGATATCGCCGGATGGCATTTGTTTTTTTGGTTTTTTTGGTTTTTTTAAATTAAGTCGAAGATATATTAGGATATTCTGTTAAAGATATGAAATGAATTTCAAAAGAAGCCATTCCTGTATACACAACGATAGCATATTAAGAATTAACCCTTTTTATTGGAGAGGAATCGAAACGAAATTCATGTTGGAGTAGTTTGTTTGGAGAAAGAGTATGCAGAACGCATCGCATATGTCTGGTGGAATATTAGGCACCTAAAGCCCTCATAAAAAAAATGAGGCTTAAATCGAAATTCGGGAAAAAAAAAGAGAAAAACAAAAGCCTAATATTACAAAAGAGAATGTGGAAAACTTATCACACGTTCATGTAACGGCTGTCATTTATTTTTTACAAAAAGAAATGTCGTAATATAATTTAGAATATAAGAAGCTGATAAAACTTTTACTACGTAGCTACGAAAACATTTTGCTTCTGAAATGAAAATTTGAAAAAAAATGTAGCATTCAAATGTTTCTACATAATTCTGTATGGAAATTATGTGTGTGGCTGCGTCGTATTTTTGAGAAAATCCATTTTGTACACTTCCGTATAAAATAATGTCACTTACTACAATATATATACCTATATCTATATCCACATCTATCTATCTATCTATCTATATATATATATATATATATATATATATATATATATATATATATATATTAAAACATTCTTCGTGGTACAGATCTTAAGTAGCGCTGTGAAAACTTTAAACTTAATATTATTTAGCCTAAATAAAAAAGATTTAAACAAAAAATATATGAAATGGGAAAACTAATCGGTTTCGTTCATGCTTTTCAAATTTTTAATCGGGAGAATCTTAAAAAGGTAAAATACAATTAATATAATTAGCGAATTATTAATGAGAGAGCAGAGATTAGAAAGAAAGAAGAACCGGAGACAAATGATAGCAAGCCCCTGCAGACGATCACGCTGTTTACAGAGAGGCGGTTTGCGAGACTTATATACAGTGACGCGAGTATTTTAAGATGAAATAAACGAGTGTGAATGGGACAAAAGCGTAAAGCAGCCAACACTGAATTCAGCAGCACACTTACTGTTTAAAAGGGGTTTACAAATTGAGGATGTTAAGATTAGTTCATTTGACACCAAGGTACTCTCATTGATCATATCTGGCACGTGTTGTTTTATACTCACATCTAGTCGCTGAGTAGCACAATTATATTTATACAACAGAATAAACTTGACGAGAGTGGAGAACATCCTTATGAATAGATGAGTAGATGAGAGGATTGGCCTAGTATTGAACTCGACCTGAACCTCAGCCGAAAAATAACAATCACGGACACTAGACGAAATTTGTCTGGAGGGGTATTCATACCCAGCTCCAATTCAAAGAAGTTGGAAATGTACAGGACATCTTTCTAGCGTAGCGGGTTTAATATTTTTTGGTATTAGCGATTTTGTCACAAATGACAGAATGAACAATATTAGGCGGATATCCATTGTTACATAGAGACCTCGTGATAAAATCCATTTTATTAGCAAGGAAAATCTCAGAACAAATCATCAACTCTCTATGTGTCGAAGTTTGTTTTTTTTTTTATGAGGTTCATCTTCAGCTACGTTTGACAAAAGGAATCCCAGCGCGCGTACAAATCGGCAACGGTAGAATTCCTATACACTGAGGATGAAAACTATGTTGAAGTATGATACACTAGTACACCGAAAAATGTCAGTTGAGAATTGGACACTTTCCCAACCGTAAACCTCAATGCTGGATGAAAACTATTGAGAAAGGGGAGAAATTAATCCATATCATTGAATATAAAGAAAGTATCGTCCTCATACCAATAATATAACAGAAGACGAAGTGAGCTACAATATCCCCTCATGAAAACCAACAATTATATTTGCCAGTAGATGACCCAAAGGGAAGCCCATAGCAACACCATCGATCTGTAGATACATAATGTTATCAAAGATGAATTCAACAGACAAATTACATCAGTTCAAAGAAAACCTTCTCAGTAATATCTGAAGGATTCAAAGATCTGAGATAAAGAAAATTACAACAAATATTAACTGACTCCAAAAGAACTTACCGGAAGAAAAATACTTGTGGATACAATCTGTAAAGGAAAAAAGAACTCCTTAATAAATAAAGAACTGTAGCATTGTAAAAGAGGTTGCAAAACTATGGCGAGCCATTTGATAAACTTACTTTGAGAGGATCCTATCATAGAGAGGATGGGTCTTAAAAGAACCCCATCCTTAAGGAATTTTTAGAAGGCCATGAAGACGGGGTCGGACTGAGCCAGAAGGTCTAATCTCTGGGGAAAGAATACCATCTCAAAATTTGTGTTTGAAAATTTGTTTCAATTGAAGTGGTAGCATTACATTTTTTTACCGAACTTGCTGCACAAATTTAGATGTATCATTCAAGATTAGAGATATCTTCGTAATATAATCTGTATCGTCCATAAAGACCCTGCCAGCACGCTTATAAGGTCTGGAGATGCCCAATTCCTGGTTATTTTTAACGATCAAATAATACGACGGTGTTCAATTATCCATTTTAACTAGAAAGAAGCAACAAGAATACTAGCAAACATGTGAGCAAATTATATTGTCGGGCTCGAAGATCACCAGTCGGATCCGACGAAATAGTTGAAAGTCTTGTTAATTGAGCAAACAAAACTTAGAACTCAGAAGAAAAATCTTCTCCATATCAGGTATAATAGGTGGCATTATAGGTGGAACACAAAAAAAAACAAACTATTAGCAAGGACAGAAGATTCAAGCTCAGATATCTCATAAGAAGAATAGCTGAAAACGATATCCTCATCATTAGGTATAACTATGCACGCATATATCTCGTGTATTAAATATTTAAGCTTGGTTTGCAACTTAGTATTAATTTCTTCAAACTTCGATGATGAACAAATCCCAAATAGAAGGAAGAACTTAATTCATTATATTGCAACTTCATGACCAAGATTTTGCAGGAAAGATGTTGCAGAAAATCGTTCACAAAAATATTTTCCATATTCCAAGTTTAATGTAATTTTGCCCTCTTTATTCTGAATACAATAAAGGAAGAGCAAATCTGATGCCGAATACATTTTCATAAAAACACAGCATTAGTCCACAACAGTTTTATTTTTTCTCTAATTTGTAAGGTGTTGTTAAATTTACTAATTAAATCAAAGATGTACCTCAATTTAAAGTATTTGAAAACATTCCTCATGATACGGAACATACGTATTGCTGTGAATACGTTAAACTGAATATTTGAGCATAATTCAAAAAATTAATTACGCTAAATAATATTTAGTTTAACATTTTACACACACACATATATATATATATATATATATATATATATATATATATATATATATATATGAAGTTCATCGTTTTATACACTGGCTTACATCATCACAGTTCATTAAAGAAACATTATGACAACGGTGAATAAATAGAAAAAAAGAATGAACAAGGGAATGAAAAACTGGATCAGGAAGTCACAACAGAAGAGGGGAGTCATCATTTCAAGTAAAGAGATTATTTAGAAAAGATCAAACGCAATCGATAAGCCGTTTGACTGGTCAGGGAGCAGTTTTAGCTATGACAGTTCAAGCAACAGTCAAAATGATTTAAAAATGAAACCCTACGTGAAACATGTGAGGCAACGGCTTACTCCAGTACAGAATATAAGAAGGTGAGAGAGAACTAACATCATCTTCAATAACTTAGTTAGGATTAATTAAGGATGAACATGTCATTTTCTCTCATGACCGATTGCGTCACGATTCTTTTCTTAAGCTTGGAGAGTAATTATTTATTCTTATTGCTCAATGTAGAGTCCAAATCTGTTATATGAACATCGGCGAATTTCAGTAAAATAATTTTAATCGTTTGTAAGATACAACTGTTGACAACTTAATCTAGCAAATGGACAATTTAACTTTTACACGATTTGGACAATGTTGATGTTACACCCAGTATATATATATATATATATATATATATATATATATATATATATATATATATATATACAAAAAAGAGATAGAGAGAGAGTTAGCTAAAATAGTTACACATTTCAGGAAAGGAAGCAATTTTAAAGATATTTTAATGCTACATTTATTCAGAGATTATTACAAGTTATTTTGGACACTACAATGAAATGAGATACCTAAAATGGTGACCTTTAGCTTCCAGACATTTGATAATACAAGTAGAACTACTGTCTGGGCAAAGTTGGCCTAATTGTCCATTGGGATTTCTGTACATGCATTTTCAAGTGTGTAGTCTCATGGCCTCTAATGTAATGTCATCCGTCGACAAAATATCCTACTAAAGTAAACATTGTTATTGCAATTTAATAAAATTACAAAAGTCAAGTTTTTCCTTTCCGGAACCTTTTATGGAGGGCTCTTGTACACACACACACACACACACACACACACATATATATATATATATATATATATATATATATATATATATATATATGTGTGTGGGTGTGTATATGTGTGTGGATGGTGTGTGGGTGTGTATATGTGTGTGTGGATGGATGTGTGTAATTATTTTCTTTCGATATAGATGAAAACTTTTCTAGTAGCTGTATATTTTTGTGAATTACTTGTACATTGATCCACCATTCTTTACCAATTTTAAAATACTGGAATGTCAATGAGAGAAGGGATGGAATGGAGCTTCTCGTCTCTACCACTGATACTTATGGCACAATGTCATTTTGATTTGTCTCATATTGCATTCTTGGGAGGATTATGGCACAAGACGATTGGTCAAGTATTATTATTGGCTGGCCAATCAGAGCAGATGAATTGGGGTTTCCACCACCATGAAAAGCAGTCAAGAATGAGCAGAGAAGTAAGATCAAATTGGTCTCACCACTAGTAAACCAAAACTTTCCCTGCTGGAAGACCGTGAAATCTCAGCAAAAACCTGGTTCCTGTGCTGTTTTTTTTAACCCCCCTCGATCAACTACCTTCATTTAAATAGTTGAACGACTCTGGGTGGTTCAACCATAACTGTAGTTGCCAGTCAACGTCTTCCTCCCAGCTTAAGAATTCCTTTATACGGGGAAAAATCTTCAAATCCATTTTGTTTATGCATTCATGTACTTTGTTTAATCATAGTACCCCAAATAAAAGATGTTATTTTTACCCTTGCTAAATAGTCTTGAGGAAGTTAATTAAATTTCAAGCATAAACAAGACAGAGAGCAATCAAGCCTGATCTTCGACATTTTTTCAACGATAGTCCAGCGTATACTGAGACACAAAAACACAACACGGGACCACGGGATTTGTGCAGATTGGGCTCGCCGGAGGCGGACTAATGGACAGGGAACAGAGTAAGAGTGACATTCAGCGAAGAATGCAGCAACATGGTCCTCCCAACCGAGGTAGTTCTTTAGCAAACGAAACTAACTCGTACAAAACTTCAATATTATATACGCATCTAAATGCAGACAAAATGCTTAAAAATAATGGAAGCTTTAACAATAGAAAAATAAGAAGCCAGCTCTAAATGTCAGTTAGGATCACAGCTAGTGTTCTGAAATTAAAATGTTGTTAGTTATACGAAAAAATATCACTGTCATCCACAATGATCTTTCACCCAATGAAAAAATCTAGCAAATTATAAAAACAATATTTCCCAAGACGCATGGTCAATGATTCAAATTAAATTTGTAGAGAGGACTAGATTAATCCCCTAACGAGATATACTTTTTGCCAATTACGGAATAATTCCCAGCGTATATTAAGTAGTATTCATAAATCGGCATATATTATAGTTCAGATTAAAACAATCTTTTTAACTGAATAGTAGACGCATATGTGCATAAGATGCATCGTTGTATATGACGCACCCTTACTTTGATGTCAAGAATTGAGAAAACATACAGTAGTATATAAAAAAAAATACTTAAAAGTTAGAGCATATTGTTTTAAAGCCAGGAGAGCTTAAAACAAGAAAATACCACAAAGAATTTTTGTGATGTCAACGAATACTCGTTGTGACATTCGAAATGTGCTCATTGTCGTAAAGACTTTGTAATCGCAGATACAACTTATAGTAACGCCATTGAACAATACTTCTGTCAGTCGCCTTCGAATATCACTTGCTCTAATAATACTTGCTCCATAATACTCGCTCGAAAAGTAACCAACGAAGAGTATAGAGAATAGAGGTCAGTACAGTAATAGAGGATAGACCAGATATGTAGATCAGTTAGACGCTAAGCTAATTCTTACTTATGCGTTTCCTCTATGGTCACGTGGTGAACTTAATTCAATAAAGGGATCGCCTGTGCTTGCTCACTGGCGATCTATGGTCAAACTCAAAACTCGGCAGTGATACTTTATTCCTATATAACAAAAACAAAGTTTTAAAACTTTCAAATCCCTATTGATTTCACTATCGCATCGAAGAAAATGAGACATGCACATGACCAAAGAGAATGTAACCCTAGACCCTATACACTGCTTTTTATATATCCATTGTATTAATATTTCTATACATCAATTGATTTAATATTTGTATATATCCATTGCATTAATATTTTTATATATCCATTGCATTAATATTTTTATATATCAATTGCATTAATATTTTTTATAACCATTGCATTGAATATCCATTTCATTACTGATATCAGAATTCTTAAATGACTTGATCACTACTTCACTTATTTTCCTCATGAATTCGTCAACTGTACGCCTGAGCAAGCATCAGTATTTCTCTATCAGCTTTTTCTTCTTTGTATTTTATGACCAGATAACACTACGTTGGATAACCAGGTAAAACTTTCTTTAATCTAGAAATTACATTTTCTCAAAAATTCCTCTAATCCACAACTATGAATAGAGCTTATTTTTGAGAGATTCCTAATTGTTATCCACCCCACCACCACGGAAATTCAGTTTATCAGTTTTATTCATACATTCGGGGTATAGAACACAAGCAGATTTTGTGCGTCCAATATTTGAATAGGAAAGCGCATCTTATATAACGAAGAATTATGTTAGACTAGCAGCATGGCTCGGCGTTGCCCGTGCTTGATTCAAAAATCGTACGACTCATACAGCAATCGCTATCACTTGACTTAAAATATTTTTGACCTTCCTTGCCTTTAAAGGAGTGCCCTTTGCCGTGCTGATGTTGCTACATGCCTTACTTCTTGCCTATCTCACACTGCGAAGTTTTGTCTAAGCTCTATACAAAACATTAACTCTGTTACGAAAAAAGAACTAAACAAATTGAACACAAAACGATCAGCTTTAAAAAAGGACTCGTAGCTGGAAAAACGGAATGAAAAAAGAATGTTAACAACAAATATTTTTTACACCCAACCCATTTCTGCGGAATCAGAATCAACGTTGAGTTTAAGCAAGCGAATGAGTCAATTGGAAGAAAGTGCCATGCAAATTTAAATTTTTCCCACTTGTGACGAACACAGCTTTCGATTTGTTTTTTGCATGCTAGCATACTTGTTAAGATTTGTGTCAGTCAGCTGTTGGCTCTTACGCTACCAATAGAATCTTCCTGCGTATTCGTGGCAGCCAGCTATAGGCTCTCCCTCTGGCCAGTAGAATATGGCCGCAAACTACATGAAAACGGCCGTAGAAGCATGAAAAAATCGATTATTTCCACTATCGATGGGAGTTGAGAAATGC